>RJWJ010004203.1:0-78165 GCA_004363605.1 Indri indri
GATTCTTTTCCCCAGTGTATGTTTTTGTCTGCTTTGTCAAAGATTAGGTGGCTATATGAGGATGGTTTTATATCTGGGTTCTCAGTTCTGTTCCACTGGTCAATGGCTCTATTTTTGTGCCAGTACCAAGCTGTTTTGATTACTACAGCCTTATAATAAAGTTTGAAGTCTGGTAAGTTGATACCTCCCATTTTGTTTTCATTGCCTAGAATCAAAACATGTAAATATTAAGAAAAAAGGGCCAAAAACTAAGCTGCGAGGTGTGCCCTCATTTAGAAGCCTCGGGAGGTGGAAAAAGGGAATATAACAGATAAGAAAAGGACTCAGAAGAAGTGGGAACACCAGTAAAAACCTGTCCTGGAATCAAAAGAAGGCTTCGGAAGGAAGATATGTCCAGTAGAGACAAGCCCAGCTGAATTGAGAGAGGGAAAGGATTGAAACAAAGCTGTTGAGTTTGGTGGCCAGTTTTTCATTGATGACCTTTGACAAAAGGTCAGTTACTTGAGTAGACTTAAATGAAGTGAAAAGTCATGAGCTTGAGAGAGAACTTAAAACTCAAAATCATAGTAAGAACTTGATTCTTCCAAATCGACTAGTCATTGGGTTCCTTGTTTTTGTTATGGTGAATTTCTGCCTGCAGTCTTCCCCCGGTGACCCCTTCAGTGTAATCAGTTCAATATTCCTGGTGCACCTCTGTGACCCTCATTTGAAGCTCTCTGAATTAGGTGGGTCACTTCAGTGGAGTTAATTGGTTCAACTGGCAATTCACACCCATGGCACCTTGTCACCTCCTGACTGACCTCTTGATGGGGTACACCAGGGAAGGAGAGGTGAGTCGAACTAATCTTCTATACTCTTTTCATTTGACATCCACAGTACAATTACTCTCCCCTTTGCTTATCTAACACTATCTCAAATGTTAAAACCACACATTCCAGTTTATCAGATCCCCAAAATAACTTAATAAAATAATATGATACAGAATTCAGACATTTGAAAAGGCATATACATGGTAGGGTTGGTACGTGCCTGCTCCCATTCCTTTCTAAGGTTCAAAGCACATTTTAAAGAAACCAGTTAATTTTCTTCGGGGGGTTCTATTTAATTTTTAGCTTCTTTACTGGAAACATTTCTAGTATGACAATAAATCCATGAACTTGTACTTAATTCTGAAAAGCAAAATAACTTTTAAGTTGCAGGGTTGAATTTGTGCCCTGATTGCTCTGACTGCATAGACAATAATAGTTTCTACCATACCATGGTACCTTGACAGATCATCTGTCTCTTCAAATTTTGTTTTGAAAGAATGGATAGTTGACATTTTTTTCCTGCTGCCTCCTATGGTACATAAAAACAATTAAGTAATAAGACCAAGAAAACACACAATATCAAATTGATTATGTATGACCCAAATGTCTGGGAATGAAAAATTTAACCTTATGCCTAGTCATACTGAATGCATAGCTAAGAATGAGTCCTAGTTTCCTAATGTACCGCTTGATGAGCTAAAAAAGGGTCATAATGAACTTAGCTTCTGTAACACATCTCTAATGTTCATAAATATTTTATATAAAGTAGATTCATGGAGTTAAACTTCTGAAACCAGATTATGGGATCTGACAGATCCCATCTTTGAAGGCAAAAGTTGAAAATGTCTAATTCAAAGGCATCATTAATTATTTATATGTAAATTCTAAAGTTTCATTTTGGCTTGTTTTCATTTTCAGAGAAAGGAAGGGTTGTGTTAGATCCAATAACAAGTTGTAAGTATAGTTATACAAGATATCAACTTATTTCCAAGATATTGGGGTATGGGATACCTCCACAAAGTATGCCTGTGGAGAAGTGTACCTTATTTCTGGATTTGAGTGCTCTGAGGTATGGGCTAGTGTGAGGTTGAGGACATCAAGTCTAAAAAAGATGTGGGTTTGGTTCTGGATGGTGATTGTGAAGGAATGTGGTTGGCCTTTTGGGTCAGAGAGACACTGGAAGGATGGACCTTGTGGTGGAAAATGATGAGTTTCTCAGAGAAGGACCCCAGGCCATAGCTTTAAGTCTATGGGAAATGACACCCATCACTCTGGAACAAAGATGGCAAGAGTTGCCAATGGATAGGTCAATACCAGCCAAATATGATCGCAGGAGAGCTCCAGGCAGTCCCAATGGAGAACTTGGAGGATAATGATGATTTCCACAATGGGAATTATGGGAATTTTAATGGCCAAGAATTGAGTAGCACCATCTCCTCCTGGTGGTAGGGCTTGGTACTCTATGGCCACTCAGCATCAGAAACTCGGTGGCGTCGAGCCTACAGTGATAACCCCAGCTACAAAGGCCTGAGAAAGAAGGAAGCTGACAACTTCCTAAAGTTCCGTGATTTTATATAGTTTATTTTTATGTGTGTGTGATTAAGTCTCTCAAAAGTCAACCGAGCACAGACTCTGGAGCCAGACTGCCTGGGTTCAACTGTGGGCCCTTGGACAAGTTATTTGACCTCTCTGTGGTTCAGCTTCCTCATCATAGGTTGGAGGTAATAATCCCTACATCGTTAGTCACTTATGAGGATTTAACGAGTTAATATTTGCTTCACATAGTGTAAGAGTTCTCTAACTATTAAATTGCTAAAACTAAAAATAAAGCTTTATCTAGGTTAGTAAGTCCATTTGTATTAGTCTCACATGGAGGCATTGTTAAAAATGTAGATTCTGGAGTGTTACCCCAGACTTATTCAAATTCTTAAGGATGACCCTAGGAATCTATATTTCTAACAAGTCTCCCAAGAAATTCTATTGATCAAATCCAGATTTGGGAATTAAATAGACCATGTTTCTGGTTCACAATAAATTTGAGGTCATTAACACATTATTTTCTAATTTCTTAAGAAAAATCCTCAACAGATTATATGAAGCTCACTTACTTAGTTCAAACCTTATTTGGAACAAGAAAGGATATAAGTAAATCAAACATTCCCTAAACCATTTTTCATGCAAGATTTGCTTCTATATCTCCCTCTTCCAATTCCAGATGCAAATATGTTACCTGTGAATTTTAGAAACTACTCTTCAGCCATTTTTTGAAATGTCTTTTACTAAGACTAACCTAGAATTTGGTTTGGATTATCAAGTGCTTGTAATACAATATAAAGGAAATGCAGTTGTTCTATGTGTCAGAAATCTTTAAGTAGATTGCCTGACTCCTAAAGGAAAAAAATCACTGTGATAGGCAATTGCTAACTGTTCTTGGGCACATTTTATTAATAAAAAAGTATAGTTATGATAGAAAACCAAACAATAGAGCCCCCACACAGATTTATCCAAATGTAGCTGCCAAGACAACTAATGTTGCATTTTGACAGTAACATGTTTTGATCTTAGTTAAACAAAACAAATGAAAACAAAAACCAAACAAAAAACGTGATCTGGTCTTCTATAAATGAATTCAAGAGAGTGGTAATATGCAAATGCTTTATTTGAAAAGAAAACAAAATAATTTACTACTCCTATCACTATAAGTGTTTATGGGCTGCACTTTTTTAGTCACAGAAGATGTTACTGGTGTATCTTTAGTAGATCATGTGCTAGCAGAAATGGATTTACACTGAGCCATTCTTTGGGGGTGGGGAGAGTCTGGTTGTTCTCATTAGCAGTATCATTTGTTTTCAAGGTGATTTGACTCCAGTTAGGGACCTAATCCATGACCTTGAAGCAAAGCAGAGTTAATTGATGTAGCAAAGGATTCATTAGCACTTGTCCCTCAACCATGAAACCAGATGGGCAGGGTAGCCTAACTGAGAAATTAACTGTATCTTTTCTTGCCTGTAGGTTTTTCATACATGCAAATAAAGGAAACATTTTTTCTTCTTCCTCTTCTTTTTAATATAGGAAGCCAGGTGTGGCAGATTATATTTTCTAAAAGTTGCCACAGCAATATATCCAGTCCCACATGTTCCTCCCCCTCCAGAACTATGTTGCCCTGCCATTAAGAGGTGAGATCAATTTCTTCTCCCTTGAACCTGAGTGGAACTTTAGGACTGGCGCAACAAATAGAATGCAGCAGAAGTGATGCTGCATGACATTGGAGGCTGGGTCACATAAGATGATATGGATCTACCTGGCTCTCTCCCTTTGGGACACTCACCCTTGAGACCCAGGCACCATGCTGTGAGGAAGCCCCAGTCACATGAGGAGACCATGCATGCTCTGACTGACAGCACTAGCTGGGAGCCCCAGCTGGCAGCCAGTGTCAGCCACCAGAAATGTCAGTGAATTAGCCTCCAGATGATTCCATTCCCAGTCCTCAGCCTTCGAGCAGCTCCAAATTGAAGATTTTTGAGCAAAATAAATGTTGTCCTTGCTTAAAGTGCAAAGTTTTAGCGTGATTGTTAATCAGGATGAGATAACTGTAAACATCAGGGCTTCTTGTTCCAGAGACTCATATAGTCTTTTACTTCAAGGATGGATAAAAGACCCTTGTTTCCAAAAGGCAGGGTAAACAAAATCAGAGCTCAGAGACTTCAAGCAATGAGGTGGCAGTCCAGCCCCTAAGGAGTAGGATTCCTAAACCCAGTCGATAAGTGCTGGGAGTTGTGAGAGCAGTTGAGATAGTGCCTGCTCCCAACTGGGCCTTGGAGAAGGGCTAGGACCTTTGAGAGGGCTGGCAATGTGGGGGCCTGTGGATCAAATACTAAGCTCAGGGACCTTGGGAGCTGTGGTAAAGACTTTCATAGTCCCCTGTGGGGTGGGGGTGTGTGCATGCTTGTGTGTATGTGTATGTGGTGGAGGGATGGTGTCAGAAAATCCAGCTACCTTCAGGAGGACCACAGGAGCCAGAACAAAGAAAAAAGTCAGAATTGCAACCACATGCTAAAAGACACATTTGGAATCTTTGTCACTCCCTGGGACTCTTGTATGACCTTAGGAAGTGAAAGAGACCCTCAGACTTTATTCTGATAAAATTATATGTGTATACTGGAAAATCGTTAGCCATTTGTTTGAATATCATTGATCACCTGGTTAGTTAGCTGGTTAATATTTTTCTTACTAATTTGAAATATTGTGCTATCATATACCAAGTACTTTTGTGTATATGGTTTGCTGTGGTTTTTGTTCCATTAATCTGTCTTCCTATAATTGCCAATATGATTCCATTTTGGTGATTATATATTTAAAATAAATTTTAATATCTTGTAGGAAAAAATCCTATTATTACTTCTTTCCCAGAAGTTTCTTGGCTTTCTCACAAGTGTATTCTTCTAGGCAAGCTTTCAAGTCGTGAGGTTCCCCCAAAAAATTTCACTGGGGTTGCGATGAGTATTGTCTTGCATATAAAGAGCTAGGAATGGTAGATTTGAACATATGCTTAGCTTCTCTCCCTCCTAGAATTTTACTAAATGAGAATAAAGGAATGTTAAAAGAAAATAAATACACAAGAACAAAGTATGAGATAAAAGACAACAGTGACAAAATTTTGGAAGTTGGCAGACAGATGGATGGGGTTTAAATGACTTAACAGATATGAGAAAGCTGAATCCTAAGCTGGAAGTTGGGAAAGGGGAGAAATAACCTAATGCATGTTGCAGAATCCTCCAAAGGAGCAGGATTTGGCAGGTGGAAGAATTGGTTGAAAGTCTGTTTAAGAATTTAGTCTCTCATGTCTCCATTCCAAATTCAGGCATCTGAGCAAACATCCACCCCCATTCTGGCAGGAGACTTGAGGTTTATTCTCTAGGGATGATAAACAGATGATCTTTGAATTAGGTAATACCAGGCACAACTAAAACAGAGATACCAAACATAAAACATGGGGATTAAGATAGACCTTATATACAGGACTTAAGATCTCCAGCCATCTTCTCTCACATGGCTGAATAATGTTGACAGCTGGATATGAACCTTCTGTGGAGGAGGTCAAAAGCATCTTGTCTGGGAAACTTGACTTCCAAGAGAAACAAGCATAAGATACTCAAATTAGAGGTTTTTCAAATATCACCCTAGAGAGATGAGCACCATTGAGAAGCACTCCCCCTGCCCTGTGCTCCCAGTCTTCTTTGTAGTGCCCCACTCTTAAATACAAGCAGAAAGCTGAGGACTGCCAGGCATTTATAAAAAAAATAATAATTTGAAATGCCAATACAAATGGAAAGGAAAACTTCATAATAACTATTATTAACATCTTCAGAGAAGATGTGAATCTATGAAGCAAGAAATGGATACTGTAAAACAGAAATATTCAGTGAACACAAAACCTGAAAAATTAAAAATATGATAGCACAAACTGTTGGAAGATAAAATCAAGAGACTCCTCCAGAAAAAATAGAAGACAGAGAAGAAAATAGAAAGATAAAATTAAAAGATATAGAGACTTATCTAGAATGTTCTAGAATAATTGAAGTTCTATGAATAGAGACCAGAGAAAATAGAGAGAAGGAAATAACTGATAAAATAATTTTTTAAATATCCAGAATTCATGAAGAACATGAATATCCCGACTGAAAGGATTCGCTGAGTGCATAGAAGAATGGATGAAATGGACCAATTCTGAGGCACATTGGCAAGAAATTTCATAAAGCTAGGGACAGATAATAGATTATATAAAGTCTCAGGGAGAAAAATTCCCAGGAAACCAGGTTTCACACAAAGTATCAAGCATTAGATGACATCAGACTTATCAATAACAACGGTGGAAGCTAGAAGGCAATGGAGTAACAACACACTCGATATTCTAAGGAAAAACAACTTCAATCCAGGAACTCCAGTGTTCCTGGAGTTTAGTGTTTAAAAAAAAAACCTGATTTCTCATGCACCACCTTTTCAGAGGCTATTTGAAGATGTGCTTCTACAAAATCATGGAGTGAACCAAGAAAGAAAGAGAGTCCAGGAAACAGGGAATCCAGCTGAAGAGAAAGGCTAAGGAAATTCCCATGATGGTAATGAATGGAGATTCCTGGATGGCTTACAGTTATTAGGTATAGTGGTAGACAGAATTCTAAGATGGATCCCAAGATTTCCATCCCTTGATTTCCAGCCCTCCTATGAGTGTGGGCAGGAGTTGTGAATATGATGGGCTTTTATTCCCATGATTATGTTATATGGTGAAGGTCAAGAGATTTTTAGATGTTAGTAAGTTCCCTAATCAGTTGACTGTAAGTTAATCAAAAGGAAGATTAGCCTGGGTGGGGCCTGACCTAATCAGGTGAGCTCTTTAAAAGAAGATGTAGAGATCATAGAGGGAAGAAGTCAGAGAGATTTGAAACATCAGAGACTGATTCTCTCCTGTTCATCTTTAAGAAGCAGACAGTAACTTATGTGGCAAGGACCACATGGCAGGGAATGGTGGGTGGTCTATAGAAGCCAAGGGCCTCAGTCCTACAATCACAAAGAACTGAGTCCTGCCAAGAGCCATATGACTTGAAAGAGGACCCTGAGCCTCAAATGAGAACTCAGCCCTGGCCAATACCGTGATTTCAGCCCAGTGACATCCTGAACAGAGAATTCAGCTGTGCTGTGCCTGGACTTCTGACCCATGGAAACTTTGAAATAATAAATATGTGCTATTTTAAGCCACCAAGTTTATAGTAGTAGATAACTAATGCCAGTGTAGATGGCGAACAACCCAGATTGGAGCAGCTCAGGAGACTGGAGGGATTTACTCAGAGATATAAAATTGTCCTAATATCTTGAGAGATATATACAATGGGGATAATTGAGAAATGTATTAGTAGTAAGTATTAATAAGTAAATAGTAATGTATTATTAATAGCACACAAAGCTAAGCAATCAGACACAAGACCATTGCTAACTTTAAGAAAAAAAATGTTGCATGGGAAATTAGTCATGGTACATTACATGAGTCAGTTATAGATAGGAATTACAGAGTCATAATGTAAAAACCAAATGACGTCTAAGCAAAATCACATGATAAGTACAGTGGGAGGATTGAGATGGGAAGTGCATGTGGGGTCGGGGGTGAGAAAGTTCAACAGCAACATCTTTATCTTCCACACCAAGAGTGATAGATAATGACTAGAATGGAAAAATTCAGAAGTAGCAATATATTTCTATCATGGTGCCTCTGGGAAGGGAAACATTGGAGTCGGGGAGGCAGGTTACTTTTGTTTCTTGCTAAAACCTTGTAGAAGTACTTGACTCTAAAACACATGAATGTATAACTTGGACAAAAATGAAAATAAATTTAAAGGAAAGAGTTGAAAGTTCAATAGATTAAAGATACCTAAGGTTGGTTCTTTAGATGATATTTTTATGTAATTGCATTTTCAAATATCTCCCCCTTATTAGTTGTTTATAAATGAATAAGATTACAAACTGTAAAATTCAATTGGCTTATTCCATGTGTGAACAAATGCCACAAAAGAAAAGAATTTCCTTTTCCCAGTCACAAACATTTCCCTTAAAAAATGACCTTCAGGAAGTAACCTGGCCAAATTAACAAGAGCTGCCATTTCTCAATTTTTAGCACATCACAGAGTGAGGGAATTATTTCTGTTTGCCCTTTTGTTCCTTAGAGTAATTAAAATATTTGTAATATATTGACAGCCCTGGTGAAAGATCAAACATTTCTGTGTTTGTTTCTTCAACAATCAATTTCTCATTTGGAATAGTTGGAATCTAAATTCATTTTTCTCACACATTTTCACTCTCCAGATGCTGGAATTCAGCTAGATCATGAAGGAGATGTGTTGTGGTTGTTGCTGTTTTTTCTATTGAGTAGAATTCACCAGCAATGTGCCAGAATTGGGTATGCACTAGTAGTGTGCATTTCTTGCCATTACATACACTTACCATGCAAGTTCCTACACCACGTTAAGCAGCTGTTTCCATTTCAGTAAAAAGGAGATAGTAATAACATTTTTAATATAAGATTTCTGAGTGGCTTATATAAGTAGGCAAAGCTTAGCACAATGACTAGCACAAAGTGAGAAGTCAACGAGTATTAGCTACTGTTATCATTGTTATGATAACAGTAGAGCAGAATTGTCATTAATAATAAGCATTTATATTCATGTTTAATAAATTTAAGAATGAAATTCTAACTTTAACCCAATAGGAGCTTTTCAGTTCTGTATATGGAATTTTCTTACTCAATTTAAGAGATAAATGGTTAACTGATCCATTTTCTACCCTCTTTCTGAAACTAAATTAAACTTATAGTGCATGATAATTCACATACTCTTTATACATTTGAATCTGTGCAATTCGGAAGAGATTTTGATGACAGGTGTATGTGCATCCATAAAAAACATGATTTTTCAAATTTAGAATTGCACAAAAATTTTACTTAAAATCCTCAAACTCTTTGGGAACTTGGTCGGAAAATTGTGGTAGGAAAATGCCATTGATTTTTAATTCTCAGCAGACACAAACAAATTCATCTATCCTTATCTAGAAAACCACATGACTACATATAGTTACTATTTGCACATATGGAGAGAGAAGGCATACTAAAGATTTATCCTTGTGAAAATGTGATTATTTAATCATTAAGACTTTGGGCAGGAAAAAAAGAGAGAGAACGAGAGTTTCCCAGTTCAGACTCTTTCTTCCTCAATCACCTTTACCCATTTATTTCTTGCTCAAAAAATTTTTTTAAAGCACAAACGCCTGTATTTTTACATTTCTGAGTGATAAACTATTAAATTCACTTTAGCAGTGTGCTCATTTATTGTTCAGGAAAAATTCTCAAAACCAATGTAAAGAATGAAAACCTATAAAGACATATGAATCTTTTGTTTTGTTCCATTGCAATCCCAGTAAAGACACATGAATTGAAAACTTTGGGGTTAGGGAATGCTAAATTGAATATTTCTCTAGAATGCTTTCTTCCTTTGTAAGTCCATGGAAATTAAATGCAAATACTATGTTACCACAAAGTGCAAAGCCCAAAGTTCAGAACAGTTGTCAGGAAATTCCAAAGGTTCTACAGCCTAATTACGTGGGTGTTGTGGCCTGAATGTAATTTTTCTATTCCTCTTTCCCTTGTTAAATTTATACCTTCAATGCAGTTCTGTTCATGTGGTAAAAACTGTGTCATAATTTGCCCAGGGTATGCAATGTGGCCAAGTTCTCACTGCTCCTAAGATCCTTAACTAGGCATTTCCTGACTTTTGATTTTTCACCCTTTAAACAATTTTGCATAATGTGCACCATACAGAATATCAGCTTGAGAGAAGAGGAAGAAACTGAAGATAAGGATATTTCTAAACGCGTGGCACCCACAGAAAACAGTTCAGTAAGACCAAGTTTGCTGTTTAAATAAAAATGCTTTTTCAGGCAGTCAGCTTGTTCTTCTAAGCATGATAAGTGGAAGAGAAAGACAAATCTTTACTTTGTATTTTGTATCAAACCTGTGCTAGGTTTGCCTCATTTATCATTCAGCTGCAAAATGGAAACTTGGCCTTTGTTCACGCACAACTCTAATTTTTCAAGAAAATATGCACAGATTTGAACAGCTCCCACTTCTTCTGAGTGTTCAACATGAAATTCTAAGTTTTTAGAACTTGGAAAACAACTTCAATGAGGTAAGAAAGTGGTTTAATTTGGAGATTCAAGCCCTTAAATAACAGTGTTCTAGAGGGGGATTGGGAATCAAAAGAGATCAGAGATCTCCACAAACCACAGTCAAAATAAAACTAGTTCCAATGTGGTGCAAAGCGAAATCGATCTGAATGTAATTAGTTAATGTCATAGCGGATTTAAGGAACACATTTTCTGTACAAGCGTAGGAAACTATGGTTGATATCTAATACAATGGGGTTTCCCCTGCTTCTTAACTGAGTTCTTCCCTACCATCATCCTCCCCTTTTTCCCTCCTCTTCCCTCCCCTCGATTTTCCAAGTGGGACAGAGTTGGCTCAGCTCTCAGCTGCATGTCCCTTTCACTTTCTTTCTCTTCTTGCTTGATCCCTCCTACCTCAGAACCCCAACTCTGTGGATTCACATTCTTTCAGCACTTGGCACTCACTTGCCTCTGTCACGTGGTCATCCACCCACTGTGTGCTCTCTGATGGGGCAGCTGGCAGAAAGAGGGGTCATCAGTCCCTTGATTCACAGATCTGATCATTTAATCAGTTGTTCAACAGTTGTCTACTGCATACCGTCATATGCCTGGCACTTGGATTGCAATCCTTTGGAGGAATGGCATTTTTCCAACTCCCTCTGACTCTTCCCCTGCAGCTCCACGGCCTGGCATGGTTAGCAGGCTCTCACTCACTTTGGAGATCCTGCACTCCCAGTTTTGTTCCACTAGACTTAGGAGACTGTCAGACCGTCGGACATTCTGCTCAACTTCTCAGCCTCTCAGTCCCCTTTTGGGCTTGACAGATGTCCCTAATGGAGAAGGAACATCCAAATGGTAGGTTTACCTCTCTGCAATTCTGTCTGTTCCAAGTTCCTTGAACTTAAAATTGTTTACTCCCTTGTTAGCAGTTCAGTGCCTTACAGCAGCTGTTTTAAACAACTTGTCCAGCTTTCCTCAGGGGAGGGGTGGTTCCAGTGATCTAGTCTGCCCTCACCTTTTAAGATTCATTTCTACATCCTCCGTTTGTGAGGGTCTATTTCTGATACCCCTTTTCTAGGCTGAATTCATCATGACATCCTCTGTGCAAACAAATTCCTGGGTATATGCCTGTGTTAGAGAGTGGATCCATTTTATAATAACTTATTTCAACATTTGTCTCTCATCTTAGACAGTTCATGTGTAAAGGACACCAATTTTACCTTACTCATATTTGTGCTTTCAGTGCCTAATGTTGATGCATATAGTAATTGTTCAATAAATGTTTATTGGTGGAAATCGTTGGTATTTCATATTAATTTCATTTGTAATTAAATTCAGTGTCTCAAATGAAAATCATTTAAGAGCTGTCTCCCCACCACAAGAAGAAAAAAAGAAATAAGGAAAAGAAAAGAAAGGGCAAAACGTATGTGTCTCTTTTAGAATGCTTCAGATAGGGAAATTAAAAAACCAAGTGTCTTCTTTGGTTTTGCCAAAGGGAGGGTGGGAAATTAGGAAAAAGGAAGTACAGTAACCATCAAGGTTAGGAAGGAAAAAGGAAAGGAATCCTTAGACATGGATTTTGGGAATGGTTTTCCAAGATGCTAGCTTATTTACATTGCTCAACCTCTGCATGTATGTCTGTATCCCCCAAAGGAGAATCACATTGTCACTGGCCTCTGAGGGGAGGTTTTCCAAGTTCTCAGTGTTTGTCAGGAAAATAATTTCAGGATGCACCACTAAGCCAAGCAAGCAACAGCTTTAATTAAAAGTGAGAGTGCACTCTCAGGGAGGAGAGTGGGCAGGCTGGAAGGAGCAACTGCCCTGAGAGGAAGTGGTTTTAGATCTTTTGTAGTTTTACTAATTGAGGAAAGGAATATTCAAGACTAAGGGGTTAGCTTTTACTAAGAATTTGGGTAGTAATTACTAGAATTGGGTTCCCTCCCATTTTCATAATTTATATGGTTGTCTTGGAACTGCCATGGTGATTTTAAGGGCAGAGAAATTTTAAAACTGCAACGTAAATGATATTGTAGTTAGCCAAAGTTCATGTAAGGTGACAGAGATAGCTGACAAGGTGGTCAAAGTGTTATCAGCCCCTATAGTTAGCTTTTGCTTAGGGGTTGTTTACTTTAACACCTGCACCCAATCTTCAAGCCTCTGCACCCAGCCCCAGCCCTGTCTCCTAGTCTCCTACTCTAACAATGTGATACCCACATATCTGCCTACAACATGACGCATTTGTCCAATGCCTGCTGGAATGGGAGTTCAAAAAGAATCTGGACAATTGTTTTTAGAGATATCCATCTCAATATTTAGCTTTTTGGGGTGGATATTTGATTGATAAATTTTGTAGAAATATTTCAAAGTACAGCAAAATAACAATAAAAAGTTCACTTTTGGCACAAGATGTGGATGGGAAAGAATTAAGGAAATAGGACTTTTTTCTCCTAGTGAAAATTCATTTATAATATAAGAAAAATTGTCTAAGTTACAACAGATTAATTACTGCAAATGGCATAAGCAGAAGACATTTGTGTGGACTTCTTAATTAGTCAAATAGTATGAAGTAGTTTTTACCAGAAACAGAATGTTGCTATGAAAAACTACTGCCAGATGTGAGATTTTATTTCTTTACCTATTAAATTATGAAGCACATAGAAAAACATGAATAAGGGAAAAATAATGACAATTTGTTTTTAAAATGAAAATTTAAAAGTTTCAAAGGATTAATGCCAATTTAATTTGTTATAAAATGCATAAAGGAATACATGCCTATTAAACCCATTTTTACCTTTTCATTCTTGTCCCCTTCCAGCTTTCTTCCGTCTATATCTTCTCTTAGAAAATAAAAGAAAATAGGACAGTGTCCCTCTGTCGTTTAAGGAAGTCTCATTCTCAGAATAGCAATAGTATGCCACAAGAATGTTTCTAAGTTTAAATTCTGCAGTAAAAAAAACGTGTCACTCAGATAGGATCAATAATGCATGGAAGTCATGGAGTGACAGTCTCTGAAACTACTCTTAAAATAATGTAGGCAACAGGCTTTATCATTGTCTGATTCTTCTACACAATTTTACTGTTAAAAAACAAAGGCAAGGGAAACTACAAGATTTAAGCACCTTAACACATCAATTTTGTATTCTCCCCAACGAGCCTAAGAGGTAGGTGGTATTACCCTCAGAGAGCCAAGGAAGCAAGGGTTCTGAGAAATAGAATGCCTTGTCCAAAGCAAGGAAGCAAAGGAAAAAGAATCAGAACACAAACTCCAGTTCTCTTGCTTCCAGAATCTCTGCTCTTTCCACTTGCCCACACCGATTTTAGTACTCAGGCAGGCCATGGATGGATCATGGCCCTGACATCTAAAAAGATGAACCCCTCTAATGTAATGTAAACTAAAATAATATTTAACCCTAAAATATTAATAAATGAAAAATGTCCCATGATGTTTCACATGTTTTCCATGGTTACTAAGTTATTTATTTATGGAAGTATTGATAACCATATTTTTTTCAAAGAATTCTTTCCTTCACCCCTCCTTGTGTCCCTCCCCTTCTCCTTCTCACTTTGGTATTGTCTTAAGCACATACCTTGTTATTCATTTGTGTAATCTGGTTAAGGGTAGGAAAACTTTTTCTCTGTGGATCAGAGTTTCTTAAATAAGGTTTATGGACAACTAAGGCATCAACAGCTGGACTAAAGATGTCAATAAGAGCTCTGAAATGATGTGTAAAATGTTGTGTATATAGGCAGTTTTCTGGGGTGAAGGCTAGAGCTTGTGTTGCCACCTCCAATAGATGAAGAACCACTGCTATTAAAAGTGCAGGCTGCCAGGGGTCCCTAGAAGGAGAAGACTGAAGAGCAAATTAAGAGCAAGTTTGTCAAATTTTTTTTAAGAGAAATGCTGGAAATTTCATACATCTGCTTCTAAATTAAGAACAAGGACTATAAAATTCTATTCAATAAGAACCAAAAATTAAGATAATTTTTGCTAACTTATACTTACATTACTTTTTATCTGTACTTGGCATTGTTCTAAGCATTTTACATATATTAACTTTTTAACCTTCACAAGAGCCCAATGATATTAGTGTTATCATTATTTTTACTTTATTTAAGGTGCAAGACTTCTAAAAAAAATCTGAGTTCTATATTACTACAGTAAATAATGGAGAAAGCCAGAAGAGGAGAAGGGGGGAAAGAGAAAAAGGAAGAAAAATAGAGCAAAGACAGATGCTGGATGAAAGGGTGAGGAAGAAAAATCTAGTGCTGAAGTATCATAGGAAGACAGAGAAGTCACAACTAAGTATAGGCTGGGCAACCATAGCTGTAAAAACACAAATTCTGCTATTAGCCAAAGCTGCAAGCATTAACAGATTAATCATTTTAGGAAGAAAAAAAAGAACATATAGACGATTAGATTAAAAACATGTATAAACACTGTCAAAATTTATTAGAAGTGTTTGAATTTCAGCCTAATATTTGGAAGCACAGACATTTCTGAAATGTTCTCTTTTCTTCATTTGATAGAGAAGATCCTTATTCACACACTGTGGAAACAGGCTGAGAAAATAGTAGTTTCGCTGAATAAACATCCATCTTCCACATGGTCTTTTGTACTTTAATTAATGGTCCCTCATAGCTCACCCTATATGTTGGTGAAATTAAGCCAAGAACTGTACCAAGAGCACAAATGAATGCCTGTCCATCCTTCCTCACTCACCAAGTCTACCATGAAATTAAACCTGGGCCGTCATAATTGAAAAGTAAATTATCTGTATTGTAACCAAAATGCTCTCAGTATGTTTAAACTAGCACTGTATACTACCTGAGACAATAAACATACTATTGTAGGAATTTAAACTGGATTATTTCTGCTCTTTAATGGAAAACTTATGAATACAGTAAATGTGTTTAGCATGGAGAAGTCCATATGATTTTCCTTTCAAATTAAAGAAGGTTCGTCACTTGAGAGGGAATGGATGATCTAGGCTGTGTCAAGTCTCTCATTTTCTCTTTATTTTTTCATCTTTAAAAATATAGAGAGAAGAGTGCATTTGAATATGAAAAATGACTATTTTCTATCTTTATTCTCAGTGATCAAGGTGGACCCGAGACATATCTTCTTCAAGCGTTTTCTAATCTATTTGGTATTTGTTGTGTTATGCCTCCCCTACCTCATCCTCATTCCCCCACATACATTGTCCACTCTACAAGACTGCAGGGCCATGGAATTGCACAACTTAGGGGAGGAGGTGGGGGAAACACCATTCAGGCTCTATGTGAATTGTCCCCCTCATGTAACTAATGGATTCATGACAATTAATTTTGACTAAGTGGCTATCAAAGATGGGCGTTAAATATCTTAAATTGCTTCCCAATGACCAAATTTTCTTTCAAAAAGTTAAACATATATATTTCAAAGGTATAAAGGGAACTTGCTTATTCTTTATGTTCACTTATAAAAATACGTACTCCCTACTTGCCTATTCCTTTTCATTGGACATAGACTGTTGTCACAATCAGCTCATGAAGCTGTCAACAGGTCCCTGGAGACCACTTTAAAGTAAAGGCAAAGTAACATCAATACAAATCCCCTGGTTATTAACAGAACAAACAGACCTCATTTAAAATGACTTTTACAGTTTTATGTCTCCTCTCTAAACTCTTCCCCAATACTGTGTTTCCATTTCAAAGTCATGTATTTGTTAATGATATCATGGGATCCTGAATTCAAATTGCTTGTGTTTTGTTAAGTCTTGGGAAGACTCATGCTAGAGTTCCAATTTCCGTTGGGCATATTAGAAAACCACATACTATTTAAAAGGTTTTCAGTATTGGTTAAACACTTTGTATATCACAGTGCTATATGATTGCAGTGGAGTTGAAAATCTCCCCTTGAATTGGGGGTATTAAGTAAAAGAGAGTTCAGCTAAAGGTATATCACTAAAATATTTGTAGCAAAAGAATATTCAAATTAGAACTTCTTCAATTTTTACTCATTTTCCCAAAAAGTATTTATTAAGTGTTTGCCATATGCCAAACATTGGCTACATGTTAAATAGGGAGAAGAGAATAATGCAAAGAAGGATCAGGCACACTCATGATGCTCAAGAATTTTATGAAGTATATGAGTGAATGAAGCACAAATGTATCATTCCAGTGCAGAATGCCAAGGGCCATGGTAGGGCCCATGAGATCGGGAGCCCAATGCCTGAGGGAATCTTGTGATAAGTCTTGGAAGAGGAGTATGAGTTTGGCCATCAAAGAGAAAGGATGTTGTGGATAGTTGCCAGATTTTCTAGCAGCCTAGACCCTTTAAACACTCTTGTAATATTGGAAAACTTCTTGCATCCCCACTATAGAAGGCAAAAAACTCTCCTCCCCAGGCTTACTTGGAGCTAGACACTTGCCCATGACCTAGATTCCAGCAGTCAGAGGGGTGAATAGGAGACACGGATATAGAAGTGAGCAATGGAGGTGGTAGGTGTGTGGGTTTTGCCTTCTGGGTACAGAAGTAGAGCTTTGGTGTGAGCTATGTGGGAGGAGGGAAAGCTGTGATGTTGGGGCTCACATGGAGGTGGCTAAAGTATGTGGGTATTGTTCTTGGCATCAGAGTAGATGAGCTGATCTCTGACTCTTCTGGAGATTTTTTAGGTTTCCTCATACCACACAATACATTGTGGGGGCTACTAATATCCCATAATAAATGTCCTTTTTGCTAGAATGGATATGGTTTGGACCAAAGAACTTTGACTGATAGAAATATGTAGGTACTTATGGTCTGGACAAGGCAGAGAGAAGAGAGTATGCAAAGAAAAGAAGGAATTAAAGAGGTAGTGAAATTTAGTGTATGACAGGGATGGTTTTGATGTGACCATTTCTGGTGAGTCTAGAGTAGGGAGTAATATAAGGAAATGAGATTAAGAGAAGTTAATATCAAATTTGGGGAGAACTAGGATATAGTTCTAGATAATCTGGACTTTATAGGCAACAGGGAACATTTGGAAAGTTTTAATGGAAAACTAAGAGATATTTTGATGTCTGTATTTTTCAGCAAGAACCCTGGTGGCAGTGGGAGGAGGCATGAGTGAAGAGTTGCTCGTGAAGGGAAGACCAGTTTGGAAGCTGACACCATAGTCCATGTGAAAGATAATGAGGCCCTGATGAGACAGTCACAGTGAAGATAGGGGTGGGAGTTTAGTGGGGTAGATTTGTTAGATCTTTAGGAAGGAGAATTAGTAGGATTTTGTGACATTGAAAGTGATGGGTGATGAGGAAGGAAAATAGAGATAACTCAGGTTTTCTAATTTACGTTATTAGGTGGATGGTAATGAAATTTATTGAGATGGGAAATAAAGTGGAAAAGGCAAGTCCTAAAATTAATGTGGAAGCATAACTTAGTTTTAGACATATCAAATTAAATACATGAAGGAAAGAGATTTTGGGGAATACATATGTGGAATTTCATAGAGCAGTTAGTGTTGCAGATAAAACTCAGAGTCATTAGTAATTAAGTGGTAGTTGGAGTCATGGATATGGGTATAATAAACAAGGGAGAGTGTGTAGGGAAAAAGTAGCAGAGATCTGAGTAGGAAGCTGGGGAGGTGAAATTTTAAGAGGGCAGAACGAAACCAGTAAAAGAGATTGAAAACTGGGAAAGGGTTGTCAGAGAGGTAGAAGGAAGAAACCTAGAAGTAATGCTCAAGCCGAGTTGAGTGTTAGAAATCAATGCCTTTATTTTATCTCATCTTAACATGAAGGCCCTGTTGTATTACCTTTTAAGATATTTTCTTTTCACTGGAATATTTCACACAGCATTCATTGGAATGTCAACTGTGTTCAGTGGGTATTGCTACTAATTCATCTTGCAAGCATATGTTCAAGGTTTTAGAAGAAGTAAAATGTACATAAAATAAATGCAATAGAGCAAGCATTAAGCACATGCTTGGGTGTTCTGCAGAAAATGGGCGGTCTTCATTTCCATTTACATATTTCTAAACAGTAAAACCCCAAAACAATTCCTTGTGGTAAATGACATCAGACAGGCTGAAAAGTTTCCTTAGGTAATTACTACTTGCAAGGATTTTTGGTAAGGCAACCAAATGAGCATAATACTGATAGTCCAGACACTTTAGTTGGAGATTTCCACAGGTGATCCACATAAAAACATTCAAATATATATGTTCACATGAACTGAAACATTTAGGGCATGTACAGGAACCTTTCTTTGTAGAACTAGAAATGAACAATTATATTTTCTTACCAGGAGATTTTAATCACAATCCTTCAGTGACTTTCAGCATGGGCAATAGCCTCAAAAGCTAGAGTTGGCTTAGTCTCTACTTCCAGATATACATCTTTTGAGTTTGTTGACTCTTCATCTGTGATTTTTGAATACTAGATTCTTCAGATTCTCCTATTGGCATATAATATTTCTTGGAGAACACCAGGAGGAGATATCATTCTCAGTTCCTGTAATGTATTATTACCATTTTGTCCCATTCCACCTGGAATTATCTGTACACTCTCCTTCTACCTTCTTCTAGATTCAAAGGGTGTGGGGACCCTCACTCCAATGGCTGGTATGAAAAGTCACCATCAATATCGAGTCCATTGCTCTTTCATCCCACATTTACTTAGCATTTTCCCGGCGGGGTGGGTGGTTATCCAGTGAATTCCAAGAAGAATCACCCTGGATCTCATATAGGTTTGTAATGATAACCAGCAGCATTTATGTAACTTTTTTAGCAGCCCTCAGTACAAACTTAGAAGTGGGGAAAGCAAAGGGCTTCTATGGGTTGAAGGTTCACAGAAGTGGGCATAATGGATAAACTGAAGGTTTCCAGTACAGCCAGTGAAATGACTGATCCTGGAGTCTGAATTGGGAAGGGAAATGTATTTATTCCTTTAGCTGATTATTGTGTGGCTGTTTTTTCACCAGGGTCAGATTACTCTTCTGTCCCCAGGTTTTTTTTTATTTTTAAAAGGAAGAATTTAAGAAAGGAAATGACAAGGTATTTTATAGATGAGGAAACAGAGGTTCTGAGAAGCTAAGTAATGTGTGTAAGAACTAGTAAGCGGTGGACTTGAAAGTCAGAGCCGGTCTTTCTGCCTCAAAGGCCAGCACTCCTTACACTACATCATGCTGGGGTTCCTTGAATCCTTCACGAACTCACATTGCCATCAACACTTCCCTCTGCTCTCTAGTGGTCAGGCATGCCTGAGAATAGGTCACGTGCCTCAGTGTAGAAAGGTCAAGGCACCACAGACCCTGGCGCAGTCAGTGCCTGCATCTCCCCATCTGGGAAGATAAAACAGTCAGACCAAGATTCATTGTCTTCAGGCTTTATCCCCTGATGTAGAAATGTGTTTGGGGAGTTGGACAGCCTCACGCCGGACGCCTAGAGCACTCTGCCCTCCCAGACTCCCTATCCCTAAGACATTCTGCAGTCTGTGTTCTCTGACATTCCAGTCTCTGAAATGCATTCAGTTTCTCTGGCTCTTTTCCACACTGTGTTCCAGGGAAGAGCTGTCGTTCCCATACCTTAAGTTCTGTTTGGGTCAAAGTGACACCTTCCTTCCCAAATTTATATTACAGTGGGTGTTCCACTCAATAAAGAAGAAAAACATTGATTACTGTAGAAACCAGTAGGGTGTGTATGGGAGGAAGGGGGAAGGGAAGAAAGAAGAGAAAATGAGTAATGAAGACAGGGATAAAAAGAAAAAGGAAAAGTTTTTAACAGCTTGACACAAAAAACTTGGAGGAGGTAATTGTGGCTGAAAGGCTGTGGGGAGATGTCATTAGGAAGTCTTTAGGATTAAAATATGATAATATCCAATTCTGGAGAGGTGAAAAGGTCATTAAGCATTGCTAGAGGCAGTACAAATTAGTATGGCTTTTTTGGCAAGAATCTAGAGTTTGGCAAGAGCCTTAAAAATGTTTATGCCCTTTGGCTCAATATTATACTTCTGGAAACATATCCTTAAAAATACTTCTAAATTTTAAGGAAAAAAACCCTTTATGTACAGAAATTTCTCCTCAGTAATGTTTTTTTTTTTTATTGTTTGTTGTTTATAGGGGTACAGGTGTTTAGGTTACGTATGATGCCCTTGCCCCCTCTTCCCCCCAAGTCCCAGTCCCAAGCATATAATTGGAAACAGTGTGTCTAACAACAGACAAGAAGTGGTTAAATATTAATAGTTTTAGCCATTAAGTAATTCCTGTCAATTGAATATTAGGTAGCCATTGAAAATGATGATCTTTGAAGACCATGTAACATAGAAAGTGCTTCTATTAAATCATTATAAAAACAAGCTACAAAAAGGCAATATGATCCCAAATATATTTACAAATGAAGAAAAAAATGTCTATGATAAACAGTGTTGGGAAACAAACCGATGTATTAACAGTGATTGTGTTTGAGTAGTGAGACCACTGGGTTTTTTTTTTTTTTTCCCCTAACAAAGCACTTCTTTGAAAATTAAGGTATTGTTTACATACAAGAAAATTTACCCATTTTTAGTGTAGAATATAACGAATTGTGGTGCTGTGTACAATTGATTGCCGCCAGCCTAATCAAGAAGTTTCCCAAGGCCTTTCACAGTGATTCCCCTCTCCCTACCTTTGGCCCCAGACAGTTGCTGGTCTTTCATTCACTAAAGTTTTACCTTTTCTAGACCCTCATTTGCCTTTTCTGACCCTCACTCAGGGCTGTGATGGAGTGGAAGATAACTTTTTAAAGTTTGTTTTTAACCTGATAAGAGAATAATAGTAGGAGAGGAGAAAGAAAAAGAAGAGATGTTTGTCATCAGAAAACCAAAGCAGACACAATTTTTCATCACTTCGTATTCTGAATATATGCTATTATAAATTTAACATTCTGGACCATTCTCTTTAAAGAATGCAAAGCTCCTATGACCACCTAGCTATGTCTCTTTTTTTTTCGTTTTTAATTTATACATATTAATCATTTATGTTATGTCATATAATTTTAGGACAAATCATGCTAGGTTAAGTATAATTATGACCACCATGAACTTAAAGCCATTTTTAGTAAAATTATAGTCTGAATTACTATATGTAGCCATGTGATTATCTGCATGAAGACCTATGCACTTTAGATCAGTATGAAGTACAGACACAAAGTATTGAGTAAAAATGCTATACACACATATATGTTTTTATGCATGTACACATCAATACATATGTAGTTGAGAATGTTAAATGGAACTTTTTCTTTCATTCTTTCTTTCGTTTTTTAAGAAAAGGAAAAATTTTGAATGCTTAGATTCCCAATAACTCCCTAATACCTTATTTTTAAATTTTTATTTGTGGTAAAATACACATAACAAAATTTACCATTTTTAATTTTCCATTTTAACCATTTTAAGTGTACAGTGTAGTAGCATTAAATATATTCACATTGTTGTGCAATCATCGTCTCCATCCATTTCTAGAACTTTTCTTATCTTGCAAAACCGGAACTCTGTACCCATTAAACATAACTCTCTAATGCCTGTACTCCTAGCACTCTGGGAGATCAAGGTGGGAGGATTGCTTGAGCTCAGGAATTCGAGACCCCATCTCTCCTAAAATGAGAAAAATTAGCCTGGCCTCCTGGTGCGTGTCTGTAATCCCAGATACTTGGGAGGCTAAAGCAGGAGGACCGCTTGAGCCCAGGAGTTGGAGGTTGCAGTGAGCTATGATGACACCAGTGCACTCTACCTGGGGCAACAGAGTGAGACTCTGTCTCAAAAACAAAAAAAAAAAACATAACTCCCCATTCTTCCTTCCCAGCAAGGCTCCGGAAACCACCATTCCACTTTCTGTCTCTATGATTTTGACTACTGCAAGTACTTCATGTGAGTGGAATAATATGGTATTTGTTTGTCCTTTTTTATTACGTGGCAGAACATTTCTAGAAGTGTTCCCCATGGTGACATAGGGAAGCTGATCCTATAATGATACAAAGATGTCCTGGGCTACTTTTCCCATGTATTTTGATGTATTTTGATGCTAGACTGTTAGTAGCTCCTTGATAGCAGTATCTATATCTGTATTTTCACCAGAATATAATTAATTAGTTAATTAGTATTATATGGCACATTATGTTATAGCTACATAATAAAACAGAGCAGTCCTCACCCAGACTAAAGGACTCCATTGTGTTGGGCCCTTGATGGGAATTTTTAATCTGGAAACTTCTTAAATTCTGGGAAATTTATTTTGATGTTAATTCTAATATACTTTTCTCCTCACAGTATTCTCTGCTATGTTTATGAAATTTCTAAAAATTTGGATTTTGGACCTCTTATACTTATCCTCTAATGTTTTTATCTTTCTCTCCAGTTTTTCCATTTTTTTATTTTAGTTTATTGTCCACTTCAACTTCTAATCCTCCTCCTAAAGTTTAATTTCTGTTATCGTGATTTAAATTTCTATGATCTGATATTTTTCTTTCTTTTTAAAAATAACACCCTGTCCTTCTTTCCTGAATGCCATATCTTTTGTATCTCTTGGATGATGTAATTTTTTGAAGTGGTCTTCTTCTCACTGGCTTACCTTTGTTTTCTTCGATTCCTCTTTGGTATTGATCTATCATTCATGTTAGAGGCTTTCTCGGAAGTCTGGGGATCTTTTCCATTCAGTGTGTAGAAAGCTAATTGATAGCTCTAGATGGCTGTGTGGGTGTTGGGGGAAGAAGGCCTTAGAGAGTGGTGGGCTTCAACGTAGGATCATTGGGATGAGTTATTTGGGTGGAGTGAGGGGTACAAATCTCAGCATCTGTGTGTCTTGTCTTTGAGCTGAGTTCCCTCAGAGAGAAGTTCTCCATCTCCTTCCTGGGGATTTAATGCTGGCTTCTCAGTGGCATCTCACTCAGCAGTCAGTAGAATTTTATTTAATTGTGCTGTCTACAGTATAGCACACCCTTTTCTTTGACCATCCCCAAATCCAGAATGCCTTAAACTCATCACCACCAGAGAATATACCTGCTAACTTTTACGAAAGTGAGAGTAGTTTCCAGATCACTTGAGTTAGGGAGGAGATACATGTCCTAACTGCTCTTTAAAATGCAACTAATTGTACTATTTTCTGCTTTACCTATAATCCAATTTTAAAGGTAACCAGTGGCTCTAATTCCTGAGTGATTCTGGGGTTCTGTGATACAAATTGTCTTGCTTTTGGGTTTTTCTTATTGGCATTGTAAGTTCCATCTCTTTCAGCTTCCAAAATGTTGTGAGTGTGGCTTTTTCCCTACTTCTTTATCCTTGTGAATTTTGGCCTCTTTATATCCCTGTAATTTTAGTGTTATTTGGAGAGGCTGTAGAGGTAAATATGCATATCAAAGATGATAGGTATAATTGGAAGTTAGATGTGTGATTTTTAGATTTCTACTGTATTTTAAAAATTTATTTTAGCTGAATTTTATGAATTGTAATTAGAAAACGTGGGCTCTATGATACTGATTCTTTGGCGTTGAGATTTTCTTTGTGAACTATTACATGGTTATTTTTGTAAATATTCCATGAATATTTGAAAAGAAGCTCGATTCTCTGATGTGGGTGCAGAAATCTTCTATTTCAATTAGTTCAGGTTTATTAATTGTGTCAACAACATCTTCTATTTCCTTGCTGTATACGTGGTTTATGGGAGAGTTATTTTACATTCTATTACCGTGAGTATCATTTCCACAGTTTCTCCTTGTATTACTTTCAATTTTTCTTTATATATTTTGAGGCTATTCTATTGGATGCTCACACATTTAGGATCTTTATATATTCCTGGTAAATTTTTCATTTATAACTTTATGAAGATCCTCCTTACCTTAAAATCATTTTTGCTCTGAAGTCTATTTGATTTAATGTGTACTGGCTTTCTTTCAGAATGAATCTTTTAAATGTTTCTTTCTTTTTTTTTTTTTTTACTTTTAACAGCTTTATTAAGGCATAATTTACATACAATGAAGTACATCTATTTAAAATGTATAATTAGATAATTTTGACTTATGTATACGCCTGTGAAATTGTCACTAAACTCAAGATAATGAACATTCCCATCAGCTCCAAAAGTTACCTTGTGTTGTTTTAGTCCCTCCCTCCATCCTTTCTCTGTCCTCTATACCTGCGGTCCCCAACACCCCCCACATCCCTACCCCTGTCTGCGGCTTGTTAGGAAGCAGGCTGCAGAGCTTCCCCCACTCTATGAAACTTAGGAAGATTGGGCGGGGGAAGCTGCACAGAAGGAGGTGAGTTTCGCTGTCCGCCATTGCTCACATCACCGCCTGGTCCGTGGTAAAATTGCCTTCCATGAAACTGGTCCCTGGTGCCAAAAAGGTTGGGGACCACTGCATACCCAACCAACTGCTGATATACTCTCTGTCATTATAAATTCTTTTGTAATTTCTAGGGTTTTATATACATTGAATTATATAGTGTGTACTCTCCTTTAGGCTAGCTTCTTTCAGCATAATTATTTGGGGTTCATCTATATATATAGTTGCATGTATAAGTAGTTTATTTCTTTTGTATTGCTGAATAGTAATTCATTGTATGGATACACCACAATGTGTTTATCTGTTCACTCTTTGATGGACATTTGGGCTGATTCCAGTTTTGGACTATTACAAACTGGTATGATAATTTATGTGCAAGTCTTTGTTTGGGCAAATATTTCCTTTTCTTTTGGAATGGCTGAAATATATGGGAGGTGTATAACGAAATTTTAAGGAATTGTCAAAATGTTTTTCAAAGTGGTTGTGCCATTTCACATTCCCACCAACAGTCTGTAAGAGTTCCAGTTCCTCTACATCCTCACCAACACCTGGTATGGTTAATTTTTAAAAATTTTAATCGTGTTAATAGGTATATAGTTGTATCTCATTGTGATTTTAATTTGCATTTCCTTAGTGAGTAATGATGTTGAGCATCTTTTCATGTTTGGGTTTTTTTTTGCCATCTGTATATCTTACTTTTGAAGTATCTGTTCAAATCTTTTGCACAGTTACACTGTTTTCTTAACACAGATGTTATTTATCATGTTAAAGAAATAGTCATATATTTCTGGATTCTAAGATTGTTAAAAACTGGAGATGAGTGTTGAATTCAACAAAATGTCCTTTTAACATCTATTTGAAATAATAGCATTTTTCTCCTTTGACATATTCAAATTTTTAATCAAAATAATAAAATTCCCAGTAGTAAATCCCAGGTGAATTTCATGTTTTCAAAGTATGTCATTCTTTTAATATATAGCAGTCTTTTAATACACTGTTTAATAGACTGTTGCTTCTATTCAATGTTGATTTTTGCCTACGAATTTAAAAATGGTTGTCCAGATGTCAGTGAGACTACTCCATAGTAGACTCTCCCCACTGTGGTCCAGTGGGGTGGGCTACTCTGAGTTAAACCTACAAAGACAGATTTGATATTAGAAGATACATTATGTTTCTTGTTCTCCACCTTTCTAGGAGACTATTGGCTATCAACATAGATATTTGTCAATAAAACTTACTTTCTCATTCTAAAAAAATGGTTTAGGCTATAATTTTTTCTATTATCTTTCCTTGTCAGGTTTTTGAAATTTTTTTTTAATTTTTAAATTTTTTGTAGGGATGGGGTCTTGCTATATTGCCCAGGCTGATCCTGAACTCCTGGCCTCAAGCAATCTTACCACCTGGGCCTCACAAAGTGCTGAGATTACAGGCATGAGCCACCAAAGCTGGCCCCTTTTCAAGTTTTTAATCGGCCTTATGTTTCCACATTTCTCATGATCTGAAATGTTACTAGAGAAACAGTAGTCTGTCTCTTGAAAACTCGATAGAACTCATCTGTAAAACTCTATGGACATGATGGATTTTGGGGGCCATGATTTTTGTTAATAATAGAAATTTTATAAGTTACCGTTAAAATCAGAAGCTTTCTTATTTCTTCTCAAGTCAATTTTGGTGATTTATACTTTGCTAGAAATAATCTATTTATTAAGATTTCAAAATGTGTTAGCATATAATTATATTTTAATATTTTAAAGAATCCCTATGACTGTTTTTGTATTCCCTTTCCTATTTCCACATTTTGATGTTTGATATTTCCTAATTTCATTTACTAAAATTTAATTGATGGTTTTCCCTGTATTTTTTTAACTTTTCAATTTCTCAGGTATTTTGTTTTATAATTACTACTTTCTCCTATTTTATAATTCATTAATTTTGCCTTTTACCTTTATTATTTCCTTTCTTGACTTTTCCTATAATCTTTCTTCTTAATAATTGAGTTAGCCCATTTATTTCCATTGCCTTCTTTTATTAATATCCATAAAATTTAATGTTGTGAATTAACATTTGGGTATAATTTTGATGCAGCCTGTATATCTTGACATGCTGAAATTATCTTCAATTGTAGAGCTTATTTCCATTATATATTTGCACAAACTTAGATTAATGCTTATAGAATTTCCAACTTGTTGACTTTTTGTGTGTACATTTGACTAAAATTTTGTTATAAATTTCTAGTTCATTACATTGTAGCCAGTAAAATTTCTACTTTGGGAAAATCTGAAATAGGTTTTTTGTGGGTGACCATTTGTAAATATCCCTGAATGCGAACACATATTCCTTGTAGAGGCAAAGTTCTATATGTAAATATTAAGTAATTTTAGCAATTACTTAAATTATAAATTATTCAATTTATCTGTATTCTTATTTGTTTTGGCCTATTTAATATTTCAAAATTGTTTCATAATATAACACTAAAACATGCTCCTCTTAAATGCTCCTTTTTAATAGCAACATTTATTTCATGTATATTTATACTAAGACCTAGACATGTGCTATCCAATACAGTAGGCGCTTACCACATATGACTTTTTACATTTAAATTAATTAAAATTAAATAAAATTTAAAACTCAGTTGATCTGTCATCTAGTTGTATTTCAAGTGCTCAATAGCTCCATGTGGCTAGTAACTACCCTATTGGACTGTACAAGTATAGAACATTTCCATTGTCACAGAAAGTTGTATTGGACAGCACTGATGTAGACTATTATATTTTATTGTGGATCATACATTTGATTAGTGTAGTGTTGTTATATTTATAGTCCTCATTTAATGCTTTCCATTTTTTCTTTCAATTGCCTGATACATATTTGCCTAACCTTTTATTTTTAATATTTCTACATCATTTTGTTCTATGCATTAAGTTCTCTTATACTTATTAATAATACGTAGAACATAGAATAGTATAGTTCTATTGCCAAAATATTTTAAAATGAGTTTAACAAATTTATGTTTATTTTCATACTACGTAATATATATATATATGTTTGATTTTCTGACATCTTCATTTATGTTTTTTTAAAAAATATTTTCCTAGTGTTCCTATTGGTTTTCATCTTTTGATGCACATGTAGGATACTGGTTAAGATCTTAAGCTCAAGCACATGTCTGCTTGGGCATGGATCCCATTTCAACATTTCAAGAATCAGCAGCTCTTAAATTCTTTGTACCTAAATGTTCTCATTTGTAAAATATGAAAAATGGGGATAAAAAATAGTACTGATTGCACAGGGTTATTGAGAGTGCGATATGAAAGAATGTTTTGAAAGTGCCTGGTACATCGTAGGTGCTTATAACTACTAGTTATTTTCTGGGCTGCTTTGCCTCTAGAAACACTGAATCTATTTTTATTACAATGGTTACTATTAAATTACAAAATTCTCACAGCCTGTATATCTGTAATTGTCAGTGTCACAAAGGAAATAAAATTATTTGAATCCCATGTCAGATTAAGTCATTAGGTTGCTTTTCATTTCTCCCCCCTTGTATACACATTTCATGATTTTTTGGAATTATTTGTAGTTGTAGAGCCATATTATTTAATATTAAACACTATTTTAACGCATATAGCTTTGCTTTCAAGAATGCTTATTTTTGCATTCTATAATATAATCATAAGTATTTGACTCACCTTAAATCTAAATGTTTTAATGCTCACCGCCAGACCTTTTAAACCTTTCTTATATTCTTTTTTCTTTATGTACTTACAGGTTTTAGCCCAATAGTATCACACTGTGTAAATTTTGAATCTGCCTTTATTTACTTAACAATCTTTGAGAGACAGAAAGATTCATCCCAAGAGCAAAAAGTAATTAAAGTCCACTCGATATGCAAAAAAAATATGAAATATACACATCCAATTTCCTCTTTATTCACATTGTTTGGACCATATAGTTCTGTATGTTTGGGTGGTGTCCATTTGGCCATTTCATTATGGGTGTGTCACTCTCTGCATACTTTGCTTGGAAGCTGAAATGCGTCCCTTTCCTCTGTATCATTATATATGATTTCAATTACTGCTTCTACCTAGATGACTCCAAAGTCTGCATGTGCATTTCTGGACTCCCTCCCTCTCTCTAGGACAATAACTCCTGATTTTAATAGGTTGTTTCCGCAGGTCTGTTATTCATAAGATGTGCATTTCTTCATCCGTAAACAATGAGATTGAGTTAAATGATCTCAAAGGTTTATTCCAGGAATAAAAGTCTATGATCTGTAGTTGCTATTCCTTTATTATTCCACCAGCAGTGCTGTTAAAAATTCTTTTAAACACTTCCTTCTGAATTTGTTCTTTTTTCACCATTGGTCTGGAAGCTGGCCATTACTTCTCTAACAGATTGAACTATCCTCTAACTGGAGCACAGAGCCTTTGTAAAACACCCATAAACTTTGATCTTCTCAAACCCACTCTGCTACAATTAGTGGCTCCAGTATCCAGAGGGAACATAGTCACCACCTGTGTTCTCAGCATTTGACTTCTCACCTGCTCCCTTGTTCCTTACTCATCCACACATGCTCTCAACTTTCCAAGCCACATGGTAGCTCACCTTTGGGTGCCATTCACAAAGTGGGGTTGTAAGAGCCAGTACCAATGGGAGAAGAGAGTGGCTCAGGTGATGGTGGATATCCCTCCATTTCTCTTTTCTGTACCTTTTAAAGATTTTCAGTAGTACTTGACCACCTGTCATTGCCTCATCTCTGTCTTGGTTGATGTTTACTTTACTTGGAGAGCTCAAACCATACCCTTCACCTCAGGAGTACTGGCACAGTTTCAGTTCAATAGATATGGCACCAGCCATGCTACTGAAAGCACCCAGGAGAGAAGAGCAAACCTCGTTGGGGCTGAGGAAGTCACCTCAACCAAAGGGTGGTTACCTTTGGGCCATGAGTGCCAATTATGGCTTCTGGCTGCAGTTTACTTGGCTAGGCAGAGCACATCTCTTTTCTCACTCTCTCTCTCTCTCCCTCTCTCGCTCTCTCCCCTCCCCCTCTCTTTCTCTTTCTTTCTGTCTCTCCTCCTCTCTTGCTCTCAATCACGCAATCCCTCTCCATACCATTATCTCATTTAATCTCTATATAAGCCCTTTTGAGTAATATTAGTTATCCATACTGGAGAGAGGAGGAAACAGAATCTTAGAGAGGTTAACTAAATTTCCCATTGTGACACAGGTTGTAAGTAGTGGAGGTGTGGTTTTTGAATTTAGGTCTAGCTGTCCTCAAAACTCACTCTCTGAACTGCTATAGGGCCCCAACTGGAAAATTTCTATGCGTGAGCTGACAGCATCTTCTTCTGAAATACTGGCAAATGTTGCTAATAGATTTCAACCCTTTTTCTGCATAAGCCCTGATAGAATCTCAGAATCCCTCTCCAGAAAGGGCCTAGGCAGCCACTAGAGAAAATCCCTCAAATTTGACATGTAAGCTAAAGCTTGTTTGTGAATCCTGTACTATGTGACATAAAATGATGTCCTCCCTTCCTCTTTCCATTCCATAGTTCTCCTTTGGCATTGAAATGACAGGGGGCTGAATCCAAAGCCCATTTACTTGGAAGATGCAATAATGTACAACCAGAGGCAGAATTTGAGGCTGTTGTCATTACATACTCCTGTCCCTTTTCTTGAATGACACATCTTGCTGACTGCTCCATATACTTGAACATTGAATATTTGATTGTGAGGTCCAGAGTGACCCAAACATTTTGTATGTATTCTCCCTTAATATTTTTAGAGAGTAGGCAGCTCTGTCCTTCCTCATACCATTGACATACCACCTCTCCTCATTGGACTCCATTCTTGTTATTTGGAGAATGGGATTTACAGTACTCAGAACTTTCTGTAACTAGAAAGCTTTCAAATCATGAAATGTGCGTGTATGAGCATTACCAGGAAGTTCAAGGTAATTATAATTGATGCAGTGAAGCAAAGTCAAACTAGAAATTCATATCCATATGCTTGCACCTTTAGATATATGTTCGTTTATTCTTAGTGTTTGTAAAAAAAAAAAATGTGTCAATTCAAGGAGGAGAGGAGATTTCTTCCTGCTATTATGAAGCAGTGCCAAAAAGAAAAGATCAATTATTCTCAAGACACATTTAGTTCAGCCTTCCTCCCACATCCTAAATACTTATGTTTATGTGAGTTACACATCTGTACAGTGCAGCAATTGTTTCATCTTTCCCAAACTAATAGAGATGCTAGAAACATCTGGTAGTTGATAGTTAATTCATTTTTTTCATTGCACCTTTTCATAGGAAGCAGGGAACGCAATTCAATATATCCCCTGAGAGAGTCTTGCGCTTATGACAGGTGTGTATTTCTTAATGAGTCGTTGTTTGACACCATTGCTTCTCTTAAGTCCAGCTGGAAGTACATTCATCTGGCAAAAAAAAAAGAAGGGAGGAAAAGTGAAATTTGAAAGAAAGTTGGAGTGTCAGGTGGTTGTTGCATAAAGCATCCAATTCACTCCAGTAATATTTATTCTGGTTATTTTGTGCAATTTCCTGCAACTGCCTTTTACAAGTCTGACACTACGATGACTTTTTCTGTTTTGAGTTATTTAGCTGCATACTACTAATTTATCTGAGACTAAAATGAGGGGTTTTTTTTTTTTCTGTGTGGAACTAGAAATTGATTCAGCATATGGCTTGACTTGGGAGACAAACACCCCCATCCCAGCATCCCAGTGTCCTAGCATCCCAGCCCCATCTGAGGCTCAGAAAGAGCAGAATATAAGATGAGTCATTATATCCTGAATTTTCTAATCCCTCCTTAGTATAGCTCTTTGATCTCTAAAGACTTATTTTTAGCTCCTGTGACCTCACGGAGATTATCTCTATTCTCCTCAGTAGTTATGATTAGCTAAGGTTATTTTTACTGAAAACATCTCAGGGCTTGAAGTGGGAGGGTGAGGATGCTGCATTCTTGGTGGAGGGCCCAGTCTTGGAATTTTTCCCTTGATGTGACATAATGAATCTTAATTGGCCTACCCTTGGGCCATGGCACCGCAACCCAAGCTGGCTAAGCCTGAAGGACCCACATTGCTTAGGAGGGGTTCAGAGCTAGCCCAAAGAAATACCACTAGTAGGCAGAGGGTGAATGTAGGGCCACCTCCATAACAAGAACATGGCATCTACCGGGCTAACTCAGTGACTTCCTCATTTAAGGACTTGGTTTGCTAGATAGCTATAGAATATTTATTCTGTAAGACTCAATGCTAATGGTGTTTTTGTCACTCTTGCTTATCTCAAACTTCTCAGACTCCTCGGCTCTGTTGACAGTCCAGCCTTTTAGCTGGCTTAAAGCATCCTTTCCTACACACACACACACACACACACACACACAGAGAATGAAGAAAAGCTCTGCTGTTAATAGAAACATCTCATTGGTCTCCGTTTAATGTTCAGTGTTAGGCAAAATTTGATACTTGCCTACTGGCTTGGTGATTTCCTTATTTGATTTCCGTGAGAAGGGCTTGGAATATGGACTATTTCTAATTTGTTCTTCAAAGTAAAAATAAAAATACATGCAAAATTGTAGAATACCACAGAACCCAACCTTTTTAATCTACTTATCTCTAATCTTCTAGTAATAAATTGGCAATAATATTTCCACTGGACTTATGAGGTCACAGGAGCAATGAGAGATTCAATAATTTGACCAAGGTCAATGCTAATGAACAAAGCAAGTGTGCCTCTATGTTAAATTAGCCAGTCAGTCCTGATTGTATAATTTGACTTAGCACACTAAATTATTTTGATTTCCTCAAAGCATCTACCGTAAAGTGGCAAAGCTAATCCAAATAAGTCATTGGATTTACACAGGACCAGGACGTGGTGGGCGGCCTCTTGAGTGCAGATGACCTCAGTGCCCAGGCATCTCCGTCTCCTCAAAGTCTTCTCCTGCTGATAAGTTCAGGAAGGATCTAGCTCTGTTCATGCTCTTCCATTGGCTGGCATGCCCTCACTTATCAGTACTGCCACTCAACGACTATAAAGAAATGTGTTTCTATGGGATATCCACTTGGAAATGGCTTTGCTAATTACTGTTTGTGCTGCCTCCAGTCAGGTCTTCTTTTCTCTGTCTTTAGGGGTGGTCTCCCAATGGTCTCAAGAATGCCATGAATGTGAGGAATGTGCAAGAGTCTGGGACTCCAATTTCAAGGCAATTTTACCTGAACTCTCCTCCCTTTCCTTTGTGCCTGGAATAAAGAGAACTTTAGTAATTAGGTTAATCTCTTTAGGAACATTTCTTGTTAGAAATTGTGTGTCAATACTGGAAAAGTCACTATGGAAAGGTATTCTCATTCATCTTGGCCACTCTGTTTAAAAAGTTTTCTTTGTCTTAGAAACCAACGCAGTAGATTTTAAGATGATCTAATAGTAAGTGTTATATTTCTTCCATAGCAGGAAAGAGAGAGCTTTCTTTTCCCAAGTATGGTCTTCTATTCCTCTTTTCTTTAAGTCCCAAGAGTGGTATTTAATCTTTGAGAACATTATACTTTGCATATGGTAAAGATTGTTAAAACCATCAGGGAAATTTACCAGGAAATTGGCGCATTTTTTTCCTTCTTCCTTTTCTTCATAGAAGTAACAATGATACTAACACTCTGTTTTCTGTGATCTAAGACTCATGATAGTAGGATGAGCTTTAAGGACTTCACCAAAACCTATACTGACTGGTTTTGCCCTTATCTACTAGGCCATATGATTGGCATTGGAGCCCCATCTGATAGAGATGCACCAGAATCACTTAGAGGGTTCCTTAGGATTCAGATTGCTGACTCCCACCCCAAGAGTTTCTGATTCCACATGTCTGGAGTGAGCCACAAAAATGTGCCTACTTAACAAGTTTGCAGGTGATCCTAATGTAGCTGATACCTGGACTACAATTTTTAAGAACCTCCAGAGAAGGGAGTAAGTAACATTTGCCCCACAGTCAACATCTAAAGCTACTATTCCTTGTGCTAGGGTAACCACTAACATATGGACTTACTATGTTAAAAGAGTCTATCACACCCTGTTAGGATGCTCAAAAAAAATGGACCAATGATATATTTGCAAAATATAATTCTAGCTTTTTAAGAGATACCCACGTACCATTATTTTTGTTGCTTTTTGTTCCAAATCCTTGTCTTGGAACTATTGCATTGTGAGAAAAGACTCCAAAAGCCATCAGTAAAGGAAGATCTTAATATGTTATTCAGTTTAACACTTCTTGGAGAAGGATTTGTTTTTCCCATGTCACATGGCTCAAAATGTTAGTTAAACCAGGACAAGCCTCGATGTGTCTGGACTAAGCTAATGAGTAGCTGAATAGTTTACCCATAAGTGCAGAGTAATCCTCATGACTATATGATATAATATGGAAAGTAATCAAAGTTTCAAAAACTGACATCACCCAGGCTTTTGTTTTCATTTGACTTAACTGATAGTTCCTACATGCCCTAAAGGGAAAACTGGACTAATTAGTAGCAGAGGGAGAAACCACCTGGCAAAGAGGTACAACTCTAATTACATATGCAAGCTTCACCACAATTTTCAGTTATAGCATGTGGAGATGGGTGAGAAAACAGGGCAGTAAGAAGCCAGTGTTGGGCAATGATTATAGGTAGAGCCCTCTACCAAGGGACTTAATGACAAGTTCCAGCAATGTCATGGATGCTTTGTGAAAGGAACAACCGGATTACGATAGGCTAACTGTTTTAAATGAAGTTAACGATCATGTCTTCCTCTTCTAAACGACCTCTAGAGAGAAGCAGATATGTACGAGGGCTGTCTGGAAAGTATCCAGCCATGTGACCATTCTCATTATATTAACAATGGCTCGATGCTTTCCCGACACCCCTCATACATATATATCATTCTTGACAACTTAGTTATGAATTAGTAGCCTCTAAATGTGAAAGTGTAAAACTTTACTGGTGAAAATTAGTTTCTGTTTTTAGTGACAGGAAATGGTACAGAATTATAAGGTGAGAACAATAGGCTAACAAATTACTTTTTCATGGAGAAAGGTAATTTATGATCTCCAAGCTCAATATCCCCGTGTTACACAACTCCAGGGGCACCATTAGATAGGCTGGATGCTTGCAACACCTTGGAATTATCTAATGGGATTTTCGTGGTTGAGTTAAAAAACTGGGGACAGTTATACAGGTTTTGGGCTCTGGGTACCTTCTACCACCACAAAGCACGTTCTTATCGTGTTCTCCAGAAGGCACCTAAAAAGGAAAGCCTGGCAAACATTTGACTGGGGAGTCTAATGATCTTCTTCTCCTGGCATTTCCTGTCTCTGCTTCTTGGCTGCTGTTGTCTCCCATTCTGCCACCCCGACTGTGTCAACTGGTACCTTCACCTGCTTTCTGTCTACTTCCCTGCTGCCACCGCCCACACCAAAGTCAGAAAATTTGGAGAATCCCAAGCACTTATAGTCTGGCCTCTAAGTGACCTCAGCTCTTTTGGGCTCCCCCACCCAAAGGAATTTTACCATTTCAGTTTTTGCCAATTTCCTCAGGCTAAGCTAGAGAAACTTAGGGTGCTATGTTCCTTATAAAAGCAACTCCCACCCAGTCCCTGCCCATGAATATACAGCTAAAGATAATAAAAATTCTATCTAAAATATATTGAGCACTTAGCATAGTAGTCATTTTTTAAACACTTGAATGCATAATTCTTCTTACCTGTGTGACAACCCTATGATGTAGCTACCATAACTATCCCCATTTTACAGATAAGGGGCGCTAGATACTATGAGGTTAAGTAATGTAAACGAGGTTCTCCAGGCAATAAGGGCAGAGCTAGGTTTTGAATCCAGGCAGTCCAGCTTCAGAGTCTGTGCTCTTAAACCTCTGCATGTGCTGAGAGTCTTGCCTTCCAGGGAGTGAATTCTCCCTCCCTATAACCACCTCCCACCTCCCTTTAATACTGCTCCTGCTCCCAGTAAGTCCCAGGTGGTCTCATCTTTCTATTTCCTTCCAGTATCACAGGATCATTTCTGGCCTCCCAAAACATGACCAGCAAACACAAAGTCTTCTGGGAGACCAGGGGATAAGGCTATAAGGGGACCTCATGCAAATGGCATTTCTGGTGTTCTTTACCTTGATTTTTTCACTGAAAAAAAGATCAAGATTATTTCCATATCTATGATAAGAGAACTTTCCTCACCACCACCTCTTTTAACATCAAGATCCCACTCCTTTAAAGTAAATAGTCCTACTTAGTCTGAATTTACTAAACAAGTAAATTGGGAGGGAGGTTGTTTATTAATAAGATGATTTCATTCCATTTGAGTTAAGTACAATTAAAATAGAAATTAATTTCCGCATATGCAGAACATATACGACTTTATAAGAATATATTTGTCTGTATAACACTTTATTTTTAGGAAAAAATGTGTAGAGATAAGAAATCAGGATTCAAGAATTAACTTTCCTATCTCAGAAATAAGTGTATTTGACAAAATTTGATAAACTTAAATGAAGAGGCATACTAGATAACAGAAAAAATCTTTTAAAAATGAGACTTGTTAGTTTCCATATAAATGTTAAGCTCATTCATGTCTTCATCTAACAAATATTTATTTAGTTTTTACTGTGTGCTTGGCAGTGGAGACACAGCCCTGAGTAAGAGACACAGCCCTGAATAAGAGAAAGATGTTTCCTATCCATGGGGTATTTAAAGTCAAGCAGGAAAGACAAATACTGAAATAAATAATTATGGTAAGATCTGATGTGAATTGGTGGTGAGTGAAAGCTGGCCTATGGAAGCCTTCAGTAGGGGGCTTAACCAAGGTAGGAGCGAAAACACTCTGGAAGAATTGGTGTTTATGCTGAGACCTGAAGGATGTGGAGGGCCAGCCTAGTGATGAGTAAAGGACAAGCATTCCAAGCAAGAACATGTGTGAAAAATCAGAGGTGAGAAAGTAAGTAATCTATTCAAATAACTGAAAGATCATCTAGAACGAAATTTCATTTTGCCGATGAGAACATTCAGACCTAGAAGGGTGAAGAAAACTGTCCAGTGGCGCTGGGTGTAGAATGCAGGCCATCTGATTTCAAGAGCTGACCTCCTGCTGGCACCCCACATGGGCCTCCATGGACTGAGTAGACCCTGGGGCAGGGCTGCTGCTAGCTCATATGGCAACTTTGCATGAATTAGAAATAGAATCTATTTCTAGATTGTTATAATATAAAAATTTTGTTAGAGAAAGCCTGCCAGAAAATTATGTCAAAAAATATCTAAATCTACAGTGTCTGCCACCTTAGTGGTGCTCCCTTTGATGTACAACATGCATATCATGTTGGCTGCTCAGGATTCAGATCAATCAAACCAGAATTAGTCATCTTTTAAGCATCTGTTGGGGAAAAGTCTATAACCACCTCACTTCAGTGGCTTTTTAATGGGTCCTGATGAGCTACCCAGAGTGGAAACATTGACCTTGACCTCCCCTCAGGTGTTTGTGTTCTCTTAGCTCCTGATTTATGACCCATTGCCTGTTGTGACCTTCAACATTCCTGTCTGTTATGCCTGCTTGCCTCCTTCCTGGTTTCTAATTTATCACTTTCCATGATCAGGTTTATTTTCTCATCCGAAATGAATGTAACCATCAAGTCATAGAATTAGACATTTAATTTTGAATTTTGCCTTCTTGTTGGGTTTCTCTCCCTCTTCTATTTGGTCTTGTTCTTGTTGTTTTTATTTTTGTTGTAACCCTTGAAGCCTTGTTTGGGAAGGTTGTTGGAGTCTGTTCTATAAAGAGCAAGCTGGAGAAAAGAATGGAAGCTGGGCTTGGGTTAGGATATATTTTCCCAAGTGTGTTATACACTAGGAAACACTAGTTTTGCATGAAGCCCACAGATATACAACAAAAAGAAGGAAGATTCATTAGTTTAACAATCTTGGGTAACTGTGGGATAAAAGGGGGCAACCATTTTTCTACACTGCAGAGCCTTTGGAGTCTTTATGTGCTAACATGTTCATGAGTATGCAAGTGTATGCAGCATTTGTAAAATTTATTTGATCATATAAGCAATGAGGTTCTTGTGCTCCATGGAATACACTTGCCATCTGAGCTAGATGCTCTTACCAGGCCATACAGAGTATAGAGCCCTTGTTCAGAAAAGGAAGACTGCAGTAGCCCATTCCTTGATGCTCAAGGAAGTGTTACAAAGGGAGGGCTTATTCTGGGTGGGCTGCCCATATCCCAGGCAGTATTTAGTGGCAAAGCGGGGAGAGGTCAGAGAAGGCCAGAGGTAGAAGCCCACGCAGGAAAAGAGAAGTGTTTAAGCCTGATGATCACAGCTTCTCTTAGCTTTTAGGGCAGGACTTCAACCACACTGGGAAATCCAAGTGCCCATCTGGAAACAGCAGCTTGAAGATCGTGGCGGGGTACAGATGTGGAGCCTCTAATAACTGCATCAAGGCCATGGTCAAAAGCCCTGACTTCAGAGTCAGACAGATTTTTTTCTATTTCACATTCAAGTCTGAAGGGCCATTTTGAACTATATGTACATATCTTTTTTCCCACACAAATAATAGCATACACACACACACACACACACACACACACACAGTTCTAAATGTTATTTTTCAATTTGGCACCTATTTTTGAAATCATTCTGTATAACTGCTTCATTTTAAAAATAACTACTGGGAAAACTGAATAGCTGCATACAGAAGAATGAAACAGGACCCCTATTAATTCAAGATGGATAAAAGACTTAAATGTAGGACACATAACAAGGAAAATTCTAGAAGAACACATAGGAAAAACTCTTCTAGACATTGGCCTAGGCAAAGATTTTGTAACTAAGACCCCAAAAGCAATACAACAAAAACAAAAATAAATAAATGGGACTTAATTAAATTAAAAAGACTTCTGCACAGCTAAGGAAATAATCAACAGAGTAATAGACAACTTACAGAATGGGAGAAAATATTCACAAACTCTACATCCAACATAGGGCTAAAATCCAGAATCTAAAAAGAGTTCAAATAAATCAGCAAGAAAAAAACACACAACCCCATCAAAAAGTGGACAAAAGGCATGAACAGAAGTTTTTCAAAAGAAAATAGAGAAATGGCCTACCAACATATGAAAAAATGCTCAACATCATTAATCATCAGGGAAATGCAAATTAAAACTACAGTGAGATACCACCTTACCCCTCTCAGAATGGCCATTACTAAAGTCAAAAAACAATAGATGCTGGCATGGATGCAGAGAGATAGTAATGCTTATAGACTGTTGGTGGGACTGCAAATTAGTACCTCAGTGGAAAACAGTATAGAGATTCCTCAAAGAAATAAATGTAGACCTACCATTCAATCCAGCAATCCCACTGCTGGATATCTACCCAAAGGAAAAGAAGTCATTTTATAAAAATGATACCTGCATGCAAACGTTTATTAAAGCACAATTCACAATTGCAAAGATGTGCAATTGTGCCTAAGTGCCCCTCAATTCATAAGTGGATGAAGAAAATGTCGTATATATAATATATATCATGGAGTACTGCTCATCCATAAAAAGGAATGAAATAATGTTGTTTGCAGCAATTTAGATAGAACTGGAGATCATTATCCTAAGTGAAGTTTCTCAGGAATGGAAAACAAACACCATATGTTCTCACTAATAAATGGGAGCTAAACGATCGGTACACACGAGCACAAAGAGATATAAACGACATTGGAAACCAAGAAGGGGAGAGGGTGGGAGAGGAGATGTAGTATAAAAACTTACCTGTTGGGTACAAGGAGTACTATTCTGGTGATGGACACACCAAAAGCCCTGAGTTAAGCATTATACAAGGTATCTATGTAACAAACATTTGTACCCTCTTAATATTCCCTTAATATTTTGAAATTTTAAAGAAATAGAAATTAAAAATAAGTAAATAGATAAAACGATGAAAACAAAGCAAAAACAAATAAAAATAGCTACACAGAATTCCATCGTATAGGTGTGCCGTAATTTATTTATTAGTTCTATATTGGTGGGCATGTAAGTAGTTTGCAGTATTTAAATGATGCAATGAATATTGAACATATATTATTTCACACACATGACAGTATTTCTGCAGGATAAATACTTAGGAGTGGAATATCTGACTCAAAAAAATGCACATTTTAAATTTTGATAGATATTTCCAAATTACCCTCCACAGAGATTGAACCAATTTATGCACACTCCCATAATGTATGAGAGTTCATTCTACATTTTAATTATTTTTTGTTTGACCTACACATTGCCTTTACAAACCTGAATTTTAAAAAATATTAATGTATTGGTTTGCTAGAACTATCATAACAAAATACCACAGACTGGTTGCCTTAAACAATTTATTTTGTCACAGTTCTGGAGGCTAAACGTCTAGTATCAAGGTGTTGGCAGAGTTGGTTTCTTCTGAGGCCTCTGTCCTTGGCTTGTAAATGGCCACCTACTGACCGTGTCCTTCTCTGTGTGCATGCATCCTTGGTGTCTCTTTGTGTTTCCAAATTTTTTCTTCTTATAAGGACATCAGTCAGATTGGATTAGGACCCCCCAACAGCCTCATTTTTAACTTAATCACTTCTCTAAAGGTCTTATCTCTAAATACAGCCACATTGTGATGTACTGGGGGTTTGGACTTCAACATATGAATTTGGGGAGGGGGACATAATTCAGACCATGACAGGAAGATTTAAATTCAAAATTCGGAAATTTGTATTTTCTTGAAAAATGTGATGTTGGCCCCACAAACTCACAGGCATCAATGAGCCGGAGTCAACACTGATGCCATACTTTAGGTGCCATTTATCACTAAGTGTATATGAAATGTATGTGTGTGTATACATATGTACACACATATACATGCATATGTATACATGTATAAATATATATTTATTTACATATAAGAGATTTAAGAGGAAAGTGTAATATAGGTATATATATATGTATATATATATATGAAAGTTAAGAGGAGAGTGAAATATTTCTTGTGTATAGTACAGAGGGAAATACGTGTTGATTATAGACATTAGATACAGTGCCCAAATATCTCTTTGCCTAGTATTCCAGCACATAGGAAGCAGCCAATAAAAATATGCTTATGTTTGAAGTCAGGATTAATTAGATTTGGGCTAGAGTCAGCTTGCCTCTTGGGAGCCTTTAGGACCTATAAATGAATGGAGTTGGGGACTCCTGGGCTAACATTTAAGACATGTTTATTGAATCAAATTCAAAAATTTAATTTTAAAAATGATTCTTAAACTCTAAAATTCTTTTGTTAAGCATGCATATATTTTAAATGGCTTAGTTTTATAATCTTGATTTAGGATTAACATCCTGTTAACAAAAAGGCATAAAGAACAAGAAAGAGAGCTTCAGATATGAATAATGGAATGTAAGAGTTTTGATGCAGATGCCTAAGGTCTAATATTTTGCATTCCTCTAAAATATCACAGAGAGCCAGGGTTTCTTTCTCTCTTCAGGTCTTTATTTACACTGTATATATTCCAGGCTGTCTGATTCCAAGGGACTCTGTGGACGGTGATGGTCAAGGTGAGCGAGGGATCCTGGGCCCTAGTTTGTCTCATGGTGTGTTATAAGGCAAGTTGAGCAGCCTCAGCTTTCTTTTCTCTCACCCTAAGTGGAAACATTTGGTCTTGATATATTAGTTTAAGTGGGGAAGTGAGGATACGGTGACTTATAAGTATCAATTGGGGATCAGCTAAGTTATAAGAGTAGTACCTCCCTATCCCTTGCCCCCAGTGCCATCACATGCTATGGTGGACCTGGCCTGTCAAAAGTTTGTGAGTTCAGGCTGAAACTCTGCTCCAGGGACAAAATGAACATCCTAATGTTACTGCTGAAATCCAGTGTTAGGATTTTTAGCGACATGGAAGCAGACACCCTGGGCATTCTGGGGGAATAATGCTTCACCCTTTATATTTTAACTTGGACCATACCTGGCCGCCTAAGAAAAGGATGCCAAATGGCAACCTCCAAAAGTGTTTCTGACTGCACTACCTCTACTGCTCAAGTTGTCCCTCCATAGTGTTGGGGATTTCCATGGGATGTGCCCCCGTACTCTTATGATGTGTCCTCCCCATGCTGTGGGAATGCATGCCATCACTCTCCTCCCCTCCTCTGGGTCTCTGTGGGGGAGGATTTAATTGCTTTCAGTGGCTCCAAAGGGACTACTTCCACTGCCGATCCATCCACTGCTGATGTCTCTCGAGGGCATTGCTGCTACAGTTGCAACCAATGCCTTCTGTCAAGGTAGATAGAAGTGGGCAGAGGCCAACATACCACCTTGTTGGTTGTCAGAATGAAGCAAGCAGCCCCTATAAGCAATGCCTTCACTGATGCCAGCACAGTTCCACAATCACAGATTCACTGATCTTTCAGTAGCCTTTGGAAATTTTGCAGAAATAATATTGGTTTTTGGTAGATATTTATTAGTGTGTTTTTGTCCAGAGACTCAGAGTGAATTCATAGTGATTGGGCAAGGGATAATTCTAATGACGGGAGCTATGCTGTGCTCAGAATGACATTTTCTTTCAAAGCTCACCTATTGTCCTTGAACACACTTTTCCTGTTGATTCCTAGTTCTCTCAGGATGAGTGATTTTCCATGAGGCTCCTTGGTCTCTGGTGTGCATAGATTCCTGGTGAGCTCACCCTACTGTATCTTCTTGAGTCACAAGGTGAAAAGAGTTGCAAGTCGAGGCTCTGCCTGAGTCTGTGATCACTGATAGATGGGAAATCTCAATTCTAAGAAGGAGATGGAATAGAATGAAGAAGAAAAAAGGGAAGGAGGATCAAAGAGCCCTGAAAATGTTGGGCTGTGGGGATATCTGACTGTCCATTCCCTTGCTTATGATATTCAATCCAGAGGTTACCCAGAGCATGAAAAGAGAAAGGAAGTGCTCTCTATGGGGTGCCTGCTATTTGCCAATCAATGGTGAGAAGTGTTTCATTCTCAATATCTTTTTTAACCCTGGCAAATTCCCGTGGAGCTGGTGTTAGGACCCTGGTATTGTAGATGAAAAAATCGAGACTGGGAAATGTCAAGTAATTGTTGGAATGTGGATTCTGACTGTGAAGCTCCTGATGTTTCAACTAGACAATTCTGACTTCTCATCACCTTCAGTTAGAAGTCCTTCTGAAGCCCAGAGATGTCCCATGCCTGACTCTGTCCAACTCTGTTCTTGGCCATGCAATCTGGATTCTTCTGCATCACCAATCTGTTCTTTAGAGGTTGCTTCTTTTAGGCCAGGGTTTCTCAACCATAGCACTAGTGACATTCGGGGCCACATAATTCTTTTTTTTTTTTTTTTTTTTGAGACAAGGTCTCATTCTCCCTCTGTCACCTAGGCTGGAGTGCAGTGGTACGCTCACAGCTCACTGCAACCTCAAACTCCTAGGCTCAGATGAAGTGATCCTCCTGCCCCAGCCTCCGGAGTAGCTAGGACTACAGGCACATGCCACCATACCTGGCTATTGGTTTTTTAAAATTTTTGTAGAGATGGGGTCTCACTTTGTTGCCTGGGCTGATCTCAAACTCCTGGCCTCAAAAGAGCCTCATGCCTCAGCCTCCCAAAGTGTTAAGATTACTGGTGTGAGCCACTGCACCTGGCTGTCACATAATTCTTCGCTGTGGGGAGCTGTCCTGTGCATTGTAGGGTGTTTAGCAGCATCCCTGGCCTCCATTCACTCGAAGCGAGTAGCATCCCCTTCACCCTGAGTTATGACAACCCCAAATGTCTCCAGACATTGCTCAGTGTCACTCAATGAGGCAAAGACATAAAATGTAACCAAAATGTTTGTACCCTCATAATACCCTGAAATAAAAAAAAAAAAATTGCCCCTGTCTGAAAACCACTGATTTAGGGGTTCCAGTCCTAAGTCATTTCACCTTAGATGACTTCACTTCTCTGCTCACCTCCATAAACACTTCCTCATTACTCACTGTAGCTACGTTCACCATATTAATACCTGGCTTTTCTTAGACAAAGATGCAGAGACTTGTGCACGAAGTGAGCTGGGCTGAGCAGACCAGCTGGTCTCCAGACAGAGCATAGGTGAAAGTGCTGGCCCTGAGGATGGATGGGGCAGCCCCTGGGCAAGACTGACTGATGCCCCAGTGCTCTTCTTCCTATTTCCTCCTTCCTAAGTGGGTAAGGTAGTTGCAGGGGGAAGCATCTGAGGGCTTGCTCGTGCCTGTGCCTGTCTCACCCCCATCCTCGACAGATTTTAACTTTTTGTCTCAGGTTGCTCTGTCTCTACACTCCTAGTTTCCTGTCTCCCTCACCTTTTCCCTGTTTTCCACCCTCCCATGGACTTTGGGCATCCCAGGCAAAAGGAGAGACTCATCAGGATGAGTCGTATTCTGCTTATCAAAGGAAGCATTACATCCTTTACACTGGCTTCACTCCCTCCCAGTGACACCAAGTCTCTTAGCTCAGCAAATTCCAGGGCAGCACTTGCCAACTGTGATTAGATGCATCATAGCACACATGGACACATATGTGTTTAACACAAACACAGATAAGGATACTTTTGCTCCTGCTGAAACAGTGTATTTTTGTTCCTCTATTGTCTTATCTAGACACCTCTTAATGTGGGACAGCTTCAAAAGTCACCTTATCTTTGATCAAGTCCTCACCATACTCTGCAGATAGCACCCCTGTGTCTGCTTAGCTGTCTTTAAAGAACAGTAGAGAAGGATGACTCAGTCCCAATAACTAGACTTGGTAAAGGACAGATAGAAGGTCATTTGAGTGCTCATTGGTTGGGCCGAAGAAAATGGGTAGCCAAAGTTTTTTGCAGGGTGGCCAACGATCCGTGGAGCAGGCATGCAATAGTTGGTGCCTCTTGCCATCTCTTCCTCCGAGAGAACTCCTGGTTTGATAATTTGCAATAATGGTGATCTCAGGCACCATTTGCATTGTTGTCACTGATAGTTTTATTGTTGTTATTCTTTTTATTTTTTAACTAAATGTGCAATTACTTAAGCATTTAGGGTCAAATATACCTGTTACTGTCATAGGTTTGCACGCACAATACCTAACTGCTAGGAAAAAGTGGAACGTGCAGATAGATAACCATGTTAGTGATGAATTAAAGGGCTATTTCCCTGTTATGTTGTGTTATAGCAACTCGAGTTAAATAATTGGGTTCATTTTAATGTGACTTGATGTTGCTTTAGCACAAATAGGTTTAATTTGGGTGTTAGAAATGCATAAAGCTTTTCCATTTGATATTAATGGTGATTTTATGTTTTACTTATGAAGGGAGGATTTTATTTTTTACTTATGAAGGAAGATTTTTTTCAGGAGGTAATGACTCTCAAAAGGTAGGAGGAAGACTGTTCGTGTGTGTGTATGTGTTCAGATATAGATGTGGGTGTAGAGTTTTAAGCATTTTTGCTTTGAAACAATTGTAGATTTACAGGCAGTTCCAAAAGTAGTACAGAGAGATCCCATGTACTGTAGTATACCCTGTTCTCCTCAATGGTTACATCTTATGCAACTATAGTACAATGTGATAGTATTAAGAGGTAGGGCCTTTAGGAGACGATCAAGTCATGAGAGCATAACTCTCATGGATGGGATTAGGGCCCTTATTAAAAAGCCTGAGGAAATGGGTTTGAACTCTGCTGCTCTTCCTCCATGTAAGGACACAGTATTCATGGTACCATCCTGGAAGCAAAGACAGGGCCTCACCAGACACCAAACCTGCTGGTGTCTTAATCTTGTACTTCCAGCTCCAGAACTGTGAGAAATAAATTTCTATTCTTTATTTATTTATTTATTTATTTTGAGATGGAGTCTCACTCTTTTTGCCCGGGCTAGAGTGAGTGCCGTGGCGTCAGCCTAGCTCACAGCAACCTCAAACTCCTGGGCTCAAGCGATCCTTCTGCCTCAGCCTCCCGAGTAGCTGGGACTACAGACATGCGCCACCATGCCCGGCTAATTTTTTCTATATATTTTTCGTTGGCCGATTAATTTCTTTCTAAATTTAGTAGAGGCGGGGTCTCGCTCTTGCTCAGGCTGGTCTCGAACTCCTGAGCTCAAACAATCCGCCCGCCTTGGCCTCCCAGTGTGCTAGGATTGCAGGCGTGAGCCACCACGCCTGGCTCTGTTCTTTATTAATTACCTAGTCCCAGGTATTTTGTTGTAGCACCACAAACAAACTAGGACACTTTTTATATATGTAGTATCATATAGTACATGACCTTTTGAGATTACCTTTTTTTTTTCACTCAGATTAATTCTCTGGAGAGCCATGCAAATTGTTGTGTTTATCAGGAGTTTGTTCCTTTTTATTGCTGAGTGATATATTCCATGGTATGGATTTGTCACACTTTGTTTGTTCATTCATCAGTTGATGAAGGGTTGTGTTGTTTCTACTTTTTGACTATTATAAAGAAAGCTTCTATGAATATTTCTGTGCAGTTTTCTATGTGGACATAATTTTTCATTTCTTTGGGATAGATGCCCAGGAATGTGATTACTGGGTCATATGTTAGTGTAGACATAGATTTTTACATACAAAAATGTGACCACATTGATTAATTTTTAAATATCAGCTAGAAGATATAGACTCAGCCAAAAATGTTTTATACTTTTTTTTGAAAAGACGAACTTAGCATTAAGATAATGAACATTTTGTAAGACAAATATTTGTCCCAAAAGAATTCATGTTATAAATATTATTTTCATTTTCTGATTTTATACTGTATTTCTAGTCCTTGTTCTACTCTATAATTTTGTAACAGGCCATGACTCCCAACGAATTCACTTGGAATGGCTGCTTTTCTGCAGTAGGAAACACAGTGTCCTTAATATCAGATCATCGTTATTTCTCTTAAATTTACCCTTTCTATGCAACTAATTATCTCAATCCAGTGACTCTGGGGACATTCTAAAGGTAGCCAGTATACATTGCTTTCCTTGCAAGGGACACTATTTTAATTTTCCATTTTCTATCTCTCTTTTATTTGACAAATGTAGTTTTAAATGCCTGCAAAAACTGTCAGTCCTCCTTTTCAAAAGGCATCACTGCTTTGTAATTATTGTCTTGCGTTGCCTTCAAATTTATAAACGTGGCAGAAATAAAGCATCTTTGTTCTCCCATGTGAGCCTAAGAACATCACCTTTGATGAGGTAACTCCAATCCCCTTCCACCCAATGTCGAGAGTTAGCTCCATGAAACAATTTCATGGTATTTGACTTAGTGAAAATTTCAGGGACTGTCGCACTGGGCCTCTGGGATTCTCATCACACAGTAAGTCCAGTGACTGAAGCATGAAGAAGAAAGACATTGCCAAATGTGTCGCAACCACTGATGTAATTTGCAGTTCACATCTTTTCAGTGAAATAACATAGAGCATATGTGGCTAGCTGAAACTTATTTGAAGTCAGAACTGGAAAAGAAAATGAAAGAGAAGAGAGAACCTCATAAATTAATTGAGTGGCACTGTAGAAGCGAGTATAGCCAGGCTCTTGAAAGCATACATCTCAACCCTGGAAGTCTGCATTCCAGCTCTCAATCCTTCCTGGACAGCTTTATTGGCTTTGAGGTTTATGATTTATGACTTGCCATTTACAGAGTCTTTATAAAATTTCAGTGAAGAAGATTCTGACCAATGTCATGATTAAAGGACAAGGGTTTAAACAAGTTGGCCAAGGTCAAAAAAGGAAGTTAAGTCTGAAGTTGGCATTTGACATCTGGCCCTAGTCTCCATCTTCTCAATCAGAACTACCTCAAGTGACCACAGATTCAGTTTTCTCAGCAAAGTCCAGGTTAAATAGTCCCAATTAAGTATAAATCATGCCCTTTTCACTCTGAAAGTTTCCCAGCTTCAGGAGAAAGTCTATATTCACCCGACTGTTAGGCCGCCTTAATATATTTTTCCTGATTAATTAATAAAACAGTTCATCTATTTTTCATTTATGTAAAGTAAATGGAAGATCATTTTATGCCAATATAAAATATTCAGTTTGATGACTGATATTTTCCAATTTTTAATATTAGAATTTCATTCTTAATTATATGCTCAAGGGAAACAAGTGCATATATCCACACAAAGACTTGGTCACCATTTCCTTTGCAGTTTTATTCATAATAGTCCATATATATACATATATACTCACATACACACAAAAATATTCATCAACAGGAGTCTATGGTTTATTTAGATGAAGGAATACTGCATAGCAACAAAAAGAGCAAACCGCTGACACACAAAACCGTATACATGAACTTTAGAAACGCGTCGAGTAGAAAAAAAGGCACAAAAGTACATATTGTGCAAATTAATTTATAGGCTAAAAAATAGACAAAGCTAATCTTCATTGGTAGAAATCACAATATTTCCTGCCCTGGGAGGTAGGGGAGAGATTAATTAGGTAGGGGCAGGGGAAGCCTTCTAGGGTAATGAAAATGTTCTATATCTTGGTCTGCAAGGCAGTTGCATGAATTCATACATATGTAAAAATTCACAGAATTTTACTCTTCAGGTTTGAGTATTTTATTGTATGTAAATTTTATTGCAATCTGTAAAATGCCAGAGAAGAAATTATGTAAGAACTATATCTATTAAACATTTATATTAAATTTCTACCACATGGCTATCACTAACATATTCAGAGAAATAACACAAAATATTAATAAAATGAGATCATAACTCATTTTGATTAAGGATGAGTATTTACCTCTTCCTTCTCTCCCTTCAAGCCATTGAGGCCCGACTATCTCTCACCAAAGTTCTGTGGTCTTGGATGAAAATGCTGAGCAAATGAGAACCTCATGTGGCATGAAGTTGGGACAGAGAAAAGGTGGTATTAGAAGGTTTGGTTGGCAGGTCCTAGAGACCTGATAGCTTTGTTCCGAGTACAGGCATCAGGATGAGATCAGAGCTGAGGACATGAAGCATTCTGCCCCTTCTGCAAACTCCTGGCTTGGAAAAGGAGATGAGGAGGGAGAGAATTTGAGCTTGGAAGTGCACCAATTGGCTCTTTCTGAAATTTGCTACAAAATAATGTTATAATTACAAACAGGCAAGCCCTGTTTTCATGGCGACAAACACACACTTCAAGGCAAATGTGTTCTGGGAGTGAGGAAAAGCATATGGTTGATTAAAACAACTTTTCTTTTTTCCACCAAAACATTTAAATGGCTTTAGAGCCATGGAAGGTTCATAGTCAAAGGTACCAGTGAGTTCCCTTTTATCCCACTTTTCATCTCTGCTATTGCTCCCATTTTGTGTCAAAGTTTATATAAGTGCTGAAGGGTTTAGATCAGCTTCTCAATTTGCGATGATTTTGCCCCCCAGGAGACATCTGGCAATGTCTGGAGACATTTTTGGTTGTCACAACTCAGGGGTGGGGTGCTACTGGCATCTAGTGGGTAGAAGCCAAGGATGCTGCTAGCATCTACAATGCACAAGTCTATAGTTCTGAGGTTGAGAAACCCAAGTTTAAACTGAACCCCATGTCTAGGACTAAGGACGATGGTGGAATGTGTTAGCACCCAGAATCCCACCATGGAACTAGTGTCTGAGGGATCTTTTCATTTTACAGTTCTGTTAGTTATCTATGAATTGCTATCCAAAGGCTTGGGTGGACCCAACCTTCACAGCATTTCTCAGTGACTTTGCAGGGCATTAAGACAAGTAGAGCCACAAGGAGCAATTTGTTCTTATTATTTTGATTCAAGATACATTAAAGCAAATTGGAATGTGGCTACAATGGAGGAGCAACTTGATACTATACAACAATAAAATATAATCTTCTCGAGGAGAGGGACAATGATAAATGAAAAGATCACTGGGGAAGTTATTAGAAAACCAGGGTCCTAGTCCTGAATTGCTGTGAATCTCCTGTTTTGTGACATTGGATGCTTGGAGACTCTCTCAGTCTGACTTTCCTCATTCATAAGATGAGAGGCCAAAGTTGATTATTTCTCTTTAAATTTCTTTTAACACCAATAGTCAATGATTTGATGGGAACCAACATATTCTTCACTAAAAAAATTGATACCATTAGTTTTGGAATATTTTAGACAATGAAATGACTAGAGGAATGTAAAAATTGTTATACACATTACTCTTTTTAAAAAAATCTCTTATTACGCCTGTCACATAGACGAAGTTCCTTTGTCTCTATAACATCAGGATGTGTCTTTCTAAATTGAAGTTAAGCTTTTTGGCAAAATGTGTTCCAGGTAAAGAAAAATAACCATGCAGAGCTGTTTAACATTTGTTCCTAATGTTAACTTTTAAACTCTGCTTAGAAAAATAATTCTGTTCAGAAATTTGATCTATCTGCCTTCCTTTTGTATTGCTTTTGGCTCTTCCAGAACTTCAGCAATGTCAATTTGTTATTCATGTTGGCCTTCACTAATCCTTCCAAAGAATGTGAAAAGGCCCACAGTCTTTTATATTAGGAAATAACTGAGATTAAAATGGATTAAGTCTAAGCCCCTTTCTCTTGCTCTATACTGATGTAATGAGTGTTATCACAGCATTTACAAAGGCAATGGGGTTTTTCACACTAAACTATCATTTCTTTGTATGAGCACTCAGTAGGGGCATTGATACAGTTAGGCCTGGCGACTTTTCACAAGTTAAATGCCAAGATCCTGGGGTGCTTCTCTGAAGTGTTGGACAAGGTGGTAGATGGGGAGGGGTTAGAGAGACAGAAATGTGTATGAAGCCAAAGTCATGGGTGGGGGTGAGGGAAATGGACAGACTGTGGGTTGTGGACTTGCAAAACCAGTGGAGGAGCATAGCATCCTTGCAGCAGGCCAGCTCGGGTGCTAATGAATAGAAAGCAGAATTCCTTATTTGAATATCTTATACGTGGTATCTACTCTTATCTCCGAGGATGATAGAATGTTCTCCCTTTACATGGAAGATGCTATGGATCTCAAATTGGAAGGATAGCACCTTTATTTATTTTCTAGTAGTTACAGAGAATATGCTGTTCCATCTATACCCTTTCATGTAGACCTATTTAGCATCAGACACTGTGAGACAGGGCAAAGCTAATCAACCTACCGGGGCTGAAATTCACATGGCATTGGGCTTCAATTCTACCTGTAAGCTGCGTGGCAGAGACTTTAAAGAGAATGAATGCATATGGTCCATATTAGTTATTACTCAGCTAGATCCTTCAACCCAAAGCTAAAAGAATACTAGAACCAAATTCTCTCAAGGGTCTGGGCAAAAGCTGTCCCATTTTAGAGACTGGATAAGAAGACTGCTTCCCAGAAATCTGAAATCTATCCTTGTTTCCTGTAGTTGCACATCCCCAAAGGGAGTAGAAGTTCTTGTTTGAGCAACTCTGTCTGCTGCTCTGTAGTGACTTTCCAGTTCTCAGATCCATTCCAAGGAGCCACAGAGCATGCCCTGCCAGGCTATGTAGGGCCATGGAACAGGCCTGGGTTCTGTGTGAAGGAATGGCTTCCAAGGCCTGGCATGATGGGCCATAGTCCAGCATGGCAAGCAGCAGTCCAGTGTGGAGAATGCTGGCAATCAAATAGATTCTTTTTTATGCTTTACTTAAAAAAATAATTGTGATATCAAATCCATTTAGGTTTCAAATAGGAAAATCAAACTTAACCTCTCAATACCATTCAGAAAAGAGAGCTGAAAAGTGCAAAAACTAAATTGGTTTACTGACTGGTTCTCATCACTGCAGACACCAGTGTAACTGAGGCTCTCCCCTTCTTTCTGCATTCTCTTCACCCCAGTTGACTAATTGTTTAGATTGAATTAACTTTCATTTTTTGGATATTGCATGAACTGGACTTTACAACTGGTTGTAAGAGGACTGAGGAGGGAAGAGCATCTTCTTTATATCGAATCGTGTCTCTTTTTTTCATGAGACAGTTCGTACCTCACCATAAACATCATATTTGATACATGACTCTTTAAATGTTGTATTTGCTTGAAATTGTGAGAATTTTAAAAAAATCATTATTGAAATTCTGATTATTTCAGAGGAGAATTTTTAGTGCAATGATATTTTTGATCCTGCTTTGTAGTCATTTTATTAGCCTAACCACATTCTCCATTTTTCCCATCTTAAAAAAGCAAAAAAACAAATAAACAGAAATAAATAAAAACAAACATCTGTTCCTACTCCCACAAGCCTTGAAATCTTCCCTAAAGTGTGTCTGTTCACTTAATAGTTTATATCTCAGAGATCACCGATAATATCCTAGTATGCAAGTCATAGCCTTTCCTTAGTACTCATTCAGCATTCCTGCTCCATAGCAGTCAACTTTGCTTACCAAGTCTTCCTTAGAACTATCTCCCTCCTTATTTTTGTGATACTTCCTTATACTTGTCTTTCTATCTCTCTGATCACTTGGTTTTTGCCTCATCTTTTTGGTCCCATTTCTCCTTCCTTAATATAGCTTAATATAGACATTTGTCAAGTTGGTTCTCTCTCTCTCTCTCTCTCTCTCTCTCTCTCTCTCTCTCTCTTTCTTTCTTTTTCTCTCTCTCTCCCCTCTCTTCTCCCTCCCTCCGTCTCTCCATCTCTCTCATAACAATCCTGTACTAACATGGCTTTCACTATTTCTCCTAAATGGAGAACCCCACATCTTTATTCATTACTGACCCATCTCTCTAGATCCATCTAGACCAGGGTTTCTCAACCTCGGTACTATTGGTGTTTGGGAGCCAGACAATTCTGTGGTGGGGGCTGTCCAGTGCATTGTGTTATGGTTAGCAGTATCCCTGGCCTCTGCCCACTAGATGCCAATAGCACACTCCCAGTTGTGACAGTCAAAAAATTGTCCAGACATTGCAAAGTGTGCCCTAGGGGCAAAATCTCCCTCAGCTGAGAGCTACTGATATAGATATTGACCAGCTGTGGGTAGCAAAAGATGGGTAGCAACATCTTCATGTTTTAGAAGATGAGAGATAATGTTGAAAATAAGTAGATTTCACCCAACGATGAGAGTAGTTGGTAGGTTTTTCTCAACAGTAATTAATCTAACTTTTCTAACCGATTAGGAAAGAAAAAGATTTTTGCCTTTTCTCACAGAAGGTAGTCAATTTTGGAAGTTATTTTTTAAAAATACAAAGTATTTAGCTGTGAAGAGCTAAATGATAACAAAGAGAAATGGTGTTCTTAGCACTTTAATCTTAATTCTGTATTAAAGATCACTTATTTGACCATATTTTTCCATGTAAGAACATTAAACTACTTGAGCAAAGCTCCATAACATACTCAGTGCCAAAGGGAAGAATTGTGTGGTTAAAGGTTAGACAAAGTGCAGAGTTAACCTTTAGACATTTCAATTAAACAAGGCAGACCTTCTCCTTTAGGCCAAGTGTCTGTCTCTTTAGACTCTATCAATTTAATTTTTATCAGTTTTAACTAACTTCTTAAGAATTAAAGAAACCATGTTTATATCCTGGAACTTTAGTATTGAGAGAAAGCTCTAGATTTAGGAGACAAAGAGCTTTGGTGAAACAAGCCTGCCATTCAGGTTTTACTAGTCAGATTTTCTGCCCTGGGTACTTTTCTTAAAATTGCAATTTTCAGACTAAAATTCTTTAAGTGTAGGCACACAAATCTAAGAAACCGCCATGAAGTTTTTACTAGAAAATTTGCCACTGGAAAATTAGCCTTATTTCCAACACTCTTAGTGTGATCTATTTAGATTTCTACTAGCTTTAAATCTTTATTTATAATAAAAGGACAAGTAATACCGTCATACATGTATTGGTTTTCTATTGCTGCCGTAACATATTACCACAAATGTAGCAGTTTAAAACAACACAAAATTTTACTGCTCTGTAGGTCAGAAGTCTGTGTTGGCTTAGCTGGTTTCTCGGCTCAGGAGCTCTTAAGTCTGAAATCAAAGTGTTAGCCAACTGGGCTCTCTTCAGGAGGCTCTGGGAAAAGTATCTGCTCCCAAGTTCATTCGAGTTGTTGACCAATTCAGATCCTTGTGGTTGTAAGCCGGAGGTCCCTGTTTCCTTGCTGTCAGTCAGACCACTCTCTGCTCCTAGCAGCTGCCTGCATTCTTTCTCTCACTTTTCCTATGGCCCCCTCCTGCAGTGGTGGGTGGAGTACCGCTTACCATTGGAATCTTTTCAACTTCCCCTTCCCTCATTGCTATAGACTGAATATTTATGTACATCCAAAATTTGTATGTTGAAATCTAATCCCAATGTAATGGTATTTGGAGGTGGGGCCTTTGGGAGGTGATGGGGTCATGAGGTTGGAGTCCTTGTGAATGGGATTAGTGCTTTCATAAAAGAGAGCGGAGAGAGTTCCATCACCCCTCCCACCGTGTGAGGACACAGTGAAAAGATGGCTGTCTGTGAGTCAGGAAGCAGGTCTACACCAAAAGCTGAATCAGCCAGTGCCTTGATCTTGGACTTCTCAGTCTCCAGAACTGTGAGAAATAAATTTCTATTATTAATAAATTACCTAGTCTAAGGTATTTTGTTCTAGCAGCTCAAACAGACTAAAACATTAACCTACCATAGTTTCTTTATGCATATATATAAAGTACAAATATATATATATATTCTATTTTACTCTTTTATACAAAGAATATAAACTTCCATTAACATAAAAATTACGAAATAGGTAAATCCATACAGACATAAAGTAGATTAGTGGTTGCCTGAGGCTGGGGGCGGGGTGGGGTGAAGAGAGACTGCTAATGAATATGGATTTTTTTTAGAGGGATGAAAACATTCTCAAATTAGACAGTGGTGATAGTTGCACAACAATGTAAATGTACTTAAAACCACTGAATTGTACTTTAAAAGGGCAAATTTTATGGTATATGAATTGTATCTTTAAATAAAAGAACTAGATCTAGTCCTTACTTTTTGTGTGACATATGAATTATTGAAATTCATTGAATCCCAAATGTCTCTCTTCTGAGAAATAGAGGAGAGGCTCCCAGCAGAGATGTTGGAAGGATGAAAGTTGATGATGCTTTTGAAGCCCCCATACATGGTCTGTCCTCTACTTAGGAGTGTGCTGTCCCCTTCACTCACTCCCCAAATCCCAGAGAGGGGCCCCATGAGAACGCTAAGGGACTGGCACCTGCAGGGGAATAAGGGGCACCAAGGAGAAGGGGTGGGAACTGCCCAGTCACCCTTTGCCAATCAGGCTCTTTTTTTTCATAATCTGGTTCTGGTCTCAGGAAAGCCATGCTGGAGGAGAATCAGGAATAGCTCTTGGGAGAGACAACGTGTTCATCGAAGGTCAAGTGTATAAAACCTTCTGCAGCAATAGCATGGCTAAAATGATGTGTTTTTCTTTTTTAAAAATTTTGTCAACTCTTTTCTTTTTAGCCATGTGGTTGCCAAGCCCCATAGAAGACAAATAATTTAAAAGAAACTCTTAGAGGCTCAAGTAAAGTTCTCTGAAAGGAAATTGAAGTGTAGTTTTTAAGTGAAGAGAAATGATTAACTTGATTGATTTTGGAGGTTCTTTCTCAATGTGGTGGAAAGTAGATAATATACATTGCCAAACGATTTTCAAGACATTGATTTACTTAGCAAACATTTATTGAATGTCTACTTTGTTCAAAGCATTGTGTTGGACACTCTTGGGGAGAAAAGAATTAGATACAGTACTCGAACAGAAGATAGAAAAGAAATCCACATGTCTGGAGTGGTCGTGACTTATATAAGTGCCATAATATCCCAGAAAAATGAGAATTACAATATTATTATGTGCAATTTTGGTATTAATGGGATTGAACTTATAAAATAATGCATAGTGAATGATAAAGATTCAAATCCAGATTGCCTTAGATCAAACACGTGCTTTCTTTTCACCACTCTATATTGCTTCTCTTATTTAAATGTTTTCATAATTTCTTTAAGATATTTTCATAAATCGAGATTTTTAATATATTCTGGTACTATCATTGAAATGGTTCATATATTCCATATATATGTAAATTCAAAGATTAAGAATATAAATTTTGAGAGGGTTAGTATATTTAATATGCTTTTAAAATATAGGTCTGTGCACTTTACATACACGTGCAATTAATTTAAGCAAAAAGCAAATAGCTATAAGAAAAAAACTGTATCTTTTCCACAAGGATAATATTTCTGCAAGAGCTTGGTTCTTTATTTATTTGACTAGAATAATGTTAGACATTTTAAAATAAGCAATATTTTTCCCAAAAAATGTTGACATCTTTAACATCTACATAATGTCAGTTATTTTATATATACGTATACGTGTGTGTGTATAACTATTCCCTTTCTCTTCATCTGTGGGCTTCAATTGCCAGCAAAAATTGTTGGAACTATTACGTGAGGTTTTTGAAGCCTATAGCAAGCATATATTAGTGTCAGCAGTAGAAGGCACATAATTATGTTTTCACAGTGGGAAGCCACATGATAAAGGTTATCCATTGCTGAAAATATTATTTTGTAACATATTTATGGGGACAGAGATGGAATGATTCTTACCTGAAGGCAGATCCAGCTATTTGGAGTAAGAGCTCTGTTGCCCAAGATGATGCAGCTCATGAAAACTTTCCATTCCAATGAGCTATTTTGATTATTTAATTCAATAAACATTTAGTGAGTGTCTGTTTCACAAAAGACACAGTTCTTTAAGTCTCATAGGAAGAGTGACCCTATTTTCCAAAACAAAACAACAAGATCATTTTATATATGGAGACAATGGTATCAAATATTTACTATCTGCATGATTTCAGAGAATTCCTGTCAATGTCATTGTGTCTATTATTTTTCCTGTGTCCCTCTAAAAGGCAGAACAATGGAATGTTCTCTCCTACTTGAGAACTTCTTGATTTTTGAGGCAGGGAAATACTATAATAGGAAACAAGGTATAGATCTAGGTCTGGAGATCTTTAGAAAAGAACTAGAGAATGATTTATCCTAGATAGCTTAGATGGTACTTCCCTGTACCCAAGAGTGGAGCTAATAACTCCTCCTTATGTGCTCCAATGATAGAAGCTGACAGTGGAGTGAGGTCCAGGAAGATGCTGAATATCATGAGATCCAGGGGATACACAAAGGGCGTACATAGATCTGAGAAGGAAAAGGGGCACTAACTTTGAGACAAGAGGGAAGAAAAGAGATAGCTAAGGTAGAAGAGGTACATGCAATATTATGATCCATGTATAGGATGTGTAATGATCAAATCAGGGTAATTGGGATATCCATCACCTCAAATATTTATCTTTTCTTTATGTTGGGAGCATTCCTATCTTCTCTTCTAGCTATTTTGTATACATGTATCCAAATATCACACATACCCCCAAAATATGTACAACTATTATATATCAATTAAAAATAGTTAAGTTTTAAAAACAGTTTTAAGAAAAGATAGAAGAAAAGTTGATACATTGTAGATGATCTCAACCTTCTGAGAAAAGGTGGGTTCATTGAATACTGAAGTAGCTTAAGGTGAATTTGGGAGCCCAGATAGAGTAGAAATATTTGTAGCATCTGCTACTGAGCCCCTGGGGAGAAATCTTCAAGGAAATGATTCCTAGAATCCAACAATTTAACTAGTTTAGGGTCTGCTCTAACATCACTCAAAGACTGATGAGCTCCTGCTCCTTTTTCATTCCTATGAAAAATCTGTAATTGGGATAGAAGTCAGTCAGGGTCAGTTGGGAATTGGCAAGGCAGAAATCCAGGGAGGTCCCAAATGAGAGGAATTCTAGGGTAAAGATAAGGGCAAAACTGAAATTATTGACCATTGGCTCTTTCAGAACTGAGTCAAGAGGCCACTCAGCTACATGGTTGTATATTAGTTTCCTATGGCTACCGTGTGACAAATCACCACATACTTGATGGTTTAAAGCAACACTTACTATCTTACAGTTCTGGAGGCCAGAAGTCCAAAATGAGTTTTGCTGGGCTAAAATCAAGGTATTAGCAGGGCTGGTTCCTCTGGAAGCGCCAGGGGAGAATCTTTCTTGTCTTTCCCAGCTTTTAAAGGCTACTGACATTCCTTGGCTCACAGCGGCATACTCCAATCTTTGTTTCCATCCTCATATCACCTTGTCTGACTTTGACTCTCCTACCTCCCTCTTGTAAAAATTGTGATTACTTTGGGCCCCTGGGAAATCCAGGATCCTCTCCCCATCTCAAGGTCCTTAACTTAATCACATCAGCAAGTCACTTTTGCCACATAAGGTAACATATTCACAGGTTCCAGAGATTAGGATGTAGACACCTTTGGGGGGGGGTCATTATTCATCAGACCCTAGTCGGCGATCCACTGGGAGAGCAGGGAGGGGTCCAGGAAGTGGATGTGATGATGAGGAAGGAGGTGCAGCCGAAATCAGGATTTGAAAGCATTGAAAGTTCAGGAGGTTGTGGCCTATTAAAGAGGGGCTTTCACGGTTTGAGATCCTGGTAGCAATAAATGGTTAAGTGATGCTTCCTTAGAGGGAAAGTACCAAAGAGATGAGTTCTTAGTGCCCTGAAGGACTAGGATCTATGAAGTGTGGTATCAGAAGGGGCTTCAATAAGGTTGTCAGTGCCTTGGAAGATGATGGCCATTGAAAGGGAACACTGTAGTGGATGCCCAGTGTCTTAAAGGACCCAGAAAACAGTCTAAGATGGAACAACAATGAATGGCAAAGGAGAGAGGTATACGCATATGGCAAAAGTACTTAAAAACTAGGAACATTATTGCATGTTGATGTTGGGACAGGAAACTAAAAGCTGCAAAGGAGAATAGGGAATATTCTGTCTCCTCCTAGTCATTCTACCCGCCCCCCCACAAGTCATGGTGAGAAGGAGCAACCTACCTTTGGAAAAATTGGGAAGGGTGGTGAAATCTTAATAATATGTAGTGTGGGGTGTAGTGTGTAATTTGAGGGGCAGAGACATTAGAGAATGTGAAGGTGTAGGGAAATGTTTTCAGTAGGCTCTGGGCTCCAAAATGATAGCAGTAGAGCTACCTTCTGGGATGGAGCCTGGGATAGTTTTGAACTGTGAGAAGGAGAGTTTTCTGGAGATCAGAGCGGGAAGAAGTTGGTACTCATAGCACCAAGTGCTGATACCTGAGACATGCTCTTTCTTCCCAGAGGGAGGAGAAATCTGATGCATTCTACTGGGTGTATAATGCCAGATAATCCACAATACAAAGATGCTTTTAAATAAAAATACCTATGTGCAGCCTCTTGGCACTTACAAAGCTTCTTTACAAACTACCATGTCTTTGAATCTTCCACTCATGCAGTAGGTATTTATATCATCTTATTACAGATGAGCCTACTGGGCCCAGAGGGATTCCAGGACCAGCCACAGGTCACAGGGCTAATAAGTGGCAGATTTTGGGTTGATCCCAAATTTTCCTAATCCAAGTTCAGTCTGTTGGGTTTGTTTGTTTTTTTTCCCATGGATCTAGAAAGGAGAGTGGCCTGAAAAATACCAGCACAATTGAAAGGAGTGTAGAAAAGTAAGGGAAGTTTATTAAACCACCAGATAATTTAAAAATTGGTATTCAACAGAAGAAGGGAGGGAGGTGATTAGGAGAATTTTTCAAACTTAGAAGTAAATATGAAAATGATACCCCAGAACCTTAGAGGAAAAATGTATTGCCTTGTGAACCACTATTGTGTTGACTTGTTTTTCATATTGTGGTGAACCCCAAAAGAGTTGGCTTGCAGATTTTCCATGTGGTGTGGACATTGCAATTCTGGCTTCCGAAATGACCATATCATTTTGGAATTTCACGTGACAAAAAGACAGGACAAACTCCCAAGCAAAACAGAGCTGAAGTCATCCTTACAAGTTCCTGAATGGGCAAAAGTGCAGAGTGATTGAGTGGTGTGTGTGCATGTATGTGTGTGTGTGTGTGTGTGTGTTCCTCAGGGCTGTTTAATTAAGGGCCTAGAAATCACTATTCTCCCAAATTAATGTGCCCTGGTTATAAAGAGTTGGGGATAATTGAGTCTATTCTTTGGCCAACTGAAAGGAAATTTAGATGGACAGAATGGAAATATAACACCCCCCTTTTCTAGAATTTTAACTTAGAAATTGTGAGTGTCAAGTATATGCATAATTTCTTTTAGCCAGATCTTGAAAGGTTATCAGTTAGCTAAAAGTTTAAACATTTTCCTAATGTTTTTATTCCCAGTTTCTGATAAAGATATAGAAAAAGAGGGGAGGCAAAGAAGAGCTAAAAGAAGAAAGCAATTTACATGAAAGTGAAATTTTTCTGTAATTATCATGAAGAAAATTAAACAATGTCAGAGATTAGGGAAACAAATTCCTTCAGGTGACTTTTTTTTTGGCCTTTCAAGAAAATATCTTACCTCAACTCAATTATTCTGCTGGTGTTTATGCGAAGTACTCTGGAGGAATTTTAGATTTTATTTCTGCCAGTAATTTAATTATATGTCACAAGAGTTAGTTTATTTTAGCTCAACTAGTGAGGAATACTTTCAGCTTTGGAATAAATCAGAGTTAAAAGATTGTAGAGTGGGGGGCATTACTTATTTAGAACATTTTTAACTTTTTCCTGTGTCAGACGTAGAAGATATACCTCCAAAGGAGACCAAATGCAGTACGCACCTGTAGTGGATTTTAAGCATGAAGAAAAATCACTCTGTTTTGCTGGAGGAAATTAGGAATCCAGTGTAAGGGTTGCAAATTATATTAATGTTGTATTTTCAAGTTCAGACAGAAATGCTGCTTGACAAGCAAGCGGAGATCATTACTAAACAATTTAAACCTGCAATTCTTAGTGAATGCGTGGTACTCTATTTAATGAAAAATAATGCGTCAATTGCCAAGAGACTGGATTCCAGAAATGCATTTTGCAATTGCTAAAGGGATGAAATGGCATATATCATAGACGACACGTTGCTAGGAGGGAGGGAGGGAAGAGTATCGTGCTACACATTCCAAAAGGAACATGGAACTATTACATGGGGAATAACTTTTCAGGCTAGGAAATACGAAGGCTACATAAAACATTGTCAGACACTCAAACCAATCTGAATGATAACGCTATTCTCCAAAAAAAGCAAAGAGCTTTCTCAGTTCAGTGGGTAAGTGCAATAACACAGTGATACAAACCAGTTGGTTCTCTTTTAGGTTTGGGAATACAAAAAGCAGTGTTGAATATCCTTCAGTCTTGCAGACTCATCTCTTCTGCATTCTTTCTTGCCTCCCCCTTGATGTCAGTGTCAATGGGGGTAGCTCAGTAGTTGCTCCACTTTGGAGATCCAAACTATTGCCTCCACTTCCCTTTTCTCCAATGACATAGCTGTCGTTAGACAAGCTCAGGTTCTAAGGGTTCCTTTTCCATGCCTTTATGTGTGAGAGCTTTGGCAGTGTACATAAACCACTTGAGTCTCAATTTCTCTTTTCTAAAGAGGGGAAAATGTTGACTTTGTAGGGTGGTTGTGAGCATAAAATAGGTAAAGGTACATAAACCACCGACCATAGGGGCTGGCATGTTTGATATCTACTGATGTTAAAATTTCAAATGCTACCAAGACTTACAATCTTCCTGCCACTCCTTCTTATCCTCAGGCTCCTTTACTTTGACATTTGTGTTGAGGACATTCTCAATACAATTGTCTATCAGTTCCACAACCTCCAGCACTGTGTGGGCCTCCATCCTCATCTCACCTCTGATGCCTGTCCCTGCCACTACCATTACTCAAAGCTGTATAGTCTTCAAGCTCTTCAGCTCTGAAAGACCATTTCCCTTCTTCCACCTCTTCCATGTATTACATATATTAACTCAGTCCTCACAATGACACACAAGGCACTGTTGCTGTTGCTATTTTAGAAATAAGGAAACCGAGGCACAGCAAGATGATGTGATCTGTCCAATGTCATACTGCCAGGAAGTAGCAGGACAGAATTCCAAAACAGGCAGAGGCTGGGGTCTTAATCATTGTATCATTCTTTCTCTCCTAGAGTAAGGCATTCTTGGAACATATTCTCCATGGCTCAATGGGAATCACATACTTGTGGTTTCCCATCCACCCCTGTTCTAGGTCTTTCCCCTACCCCAATTATCTCATTCAATACCTTCATCCAGGGTTCACAGCCTCTTCCAAGACCTGGGAACCTCCAAGCACATCAGTTCACCTGTGTGTTTGCTCCCTACCTAGTCTCTTGCACCTTACTTTTCTCTCCTTACCCTTCTCAGTGACTTCTCTGAATTCTGTATCATTGACCTCCAAATTTATGATTCCCATAGCCCGCTGCTCCTCAAATCCCACAGAACCTCACCAAAAGAAGCCAGCTCATCCTCCAAATTTTTTACACCAATGACTACACTATTTGTCCAGTCACCTACTTTAAAGTCTTGGCCCTCTCTGTCTTCCAGTTTTCAACGTTTCCAGCCTGATAGTGCTACCTCTAGTTTTCTCCTCCTCTCTGCCCCAGGTCTTCCCATTCCTGCTGCTATTATCTGAGTCCCAATGCTTACCAATTCTCCGTTTCCTCATTGTCTGCTCAACAGCAATACCTGTCCCCCATCTGTCCCCTTCACTCCTCACCTACCAGTTTTCTGCAGCCTACTGTACTGAGAAATGCAGCAATTCCCAGCTCCTCTCCTTGGGGAGAGACAGAATGTGGTGCTTAGGAACCACAGAGGGCATGGTAGCACCTAGGATCAATTTACAGAGGTCAGCGCTCAGTGCTGATCTGGAGGCCAGTGGGCCACATAGCTCCAAAGAGAGTTCAAGGGTCAGAAATTACTCTTTCAGTGAACTGTAAGGGACAGAAAGAAAAACGAATCTCCACACACTTACTGTTTATATAACTGCAGATATAATTTTTCAAATACATATTATGAATAGTCATTTGAAAGCCAATATTTAGAATAGATGGGAGAGAAAAACACACATAGCATAGGGTCAAATAAAATTATTTTGGTAGCGCGCACTCAGCGGCAAGTTCGCAGATACCTAATTCAAACTGGCACGTGGGTATTTTTTATTATGTATTTAACATAAAAATGTTGAGTACAAATCCTTCTGGATCAAATGCGGAGTCAGTGATTCAGGAGAGCTCAAATATATATATTATATATATATATATATATATATATACACACACATATATATATATACACACAATGGATATGCTTGATGCAGGGAAATAAATGTATGAAGTGAACTAGTGAATGGGAGATGGTTAGATTGGTAAAATGGAGCATGCCAATTTCATGACAAAGTAGACTATTCAAATATTTTTTGACATCAAAGAGACAGAAAGTGAAGTGGATTTAGTGATTTACTTCTCCTTGTCCTTTAGGACTGTGTTCAAGGGGTCACCTCCTCTCTAGCCCCCAGGCTGAATTACTTAAGTATTTTTCCCCTGGAGTCCTATTTGTAGAGCCATATGCATATCTTTTTGTGGTAATTAGCACAATATATCATCACCTTTGATTTTCTTGTCTACTTTACCATCTAGATTTTCGCTATACTATCTAGCAGCCATTAGGTATATGTGGCTATTTAAATTTAAATTAATTAAAACTAAATTCAGTTTAAAATTCTGTCCCTAAGTTGCAATAACCACTTCTTAAGTACTCTTTGGCCACAGGTGGCTAGTGGCTACTGTATTGCACAGTACAGGTAAAGAATATTTCCATCATTACAGAAAGTTGTACTGGACAGGACTGATAGCCCCTGATTTCCTTAAGGGATTAATTTTGTCCTTTTTATTTCTATATTCCATACACCTAGCACATAGTAGGAGCTCAATAAATATTTGTGTGATGAATGAGTATAGGAAGTCAAATGCTAAGGTGAGAGAAATAATTTATAATCTATATAATTTTGAAGCCATAAATTTAAGTTTCTCTCATTTATTTGGTTGCTTTGGTGAACATTTGATTGTAATTAGAAATGATGGGTTAAAACAAAAATTCTCTGAATTGTATACAAGATTGGCAAAGATCTGTGCTTTCAAGTGTTCTGAACTCTAAAGACTTTGCTTTCTCTAAAGATTAATGGTGTCATCTCTGGTTATATTGCCATCCAGCTGTGAGATGTATCTGTGGAAATTTGTTCATAGAGGATATTTCTCTTCTAAAATCTTTAAAATGCCAGTCTGTTTGCATTCCTTGTGAATATAATATAAATACACAAATATACAAATATAACAGTACAGCTACTTTATGCCCTTTTGTATTTTGAAATAGTAACTTGAAAACTGATTTTAGAAGAGATGAGAGGAGAAATACATCCAGGAAGTGGCATCAGATAAAAGGCATGCTTTTGGAATCAAGACATTCTCAGTCAAACTGACTTCAACCAGAAGGAGCAGTATTAACTCACAGAAACATCCATAGATGGAGCATGTTCAGGGTGATTGATTTCATGACATAATAATGTCAACAAGGATCCAGGTTCTTGACACCACTTGTCTGGGACCATTGTTATTATTGGTTTAGGCAAAATGATGGTTCTTGGTATCACCTATAGAGTTAATGATTTCCAAAGAAAGAGGAGAGGAAGTCTCTCCTGTTACCCTCTCAGAAGAATTAGGAAACCTTTCCCAGAAGCCTCTACCTGATTTCCTCTCATCTCTCATTGGCCAGAATAAGGTCACATACCCATTCTCTATCCAATCACATGTAAGAGAACTAATGTATTACTGCTCTATCAATCAGGTCCATGGGTGAAACTGAAGACAGATTCAACCTCCCTTGCCTAAAACACACAATGGCTTGGGAATAAGAGATATTTGAATGACATAGGGATTCTTTAGCAAGGAAGGAAGGAAATGGATGTTGTACAGTCAACCAGAAATTTCTGCTCATAGGAATTAGTATCCCAATCTTTTAGAATCTGTGACATAGAAATCTCCTAAACCTCAGTGGAAACATAGGTAGCTTGATGGTCACCCTAGAATATTTTGAAAAGTCAGTAAATTTACTAATATCAGTATAAATCAATCTTGTCGTGTCAATTCAATCCTGAATTTATACTTTGACTAACACTTTCTCTTATATTCAATGAAAAATAATGAATTATGAGATTAGATTCATATTCAAGCAACCAAGTTTAGGAAGATGGAGTGAACCCACCACATTTGTTACATAGTTGATTAAAAAATATAATCTTCTCACTCACTTCACCTTTTCTCAATTTTTGGGATTCTGGGAGTTTATTCAAAATCTAGGCTGGGTGATTCTCAGTTGGTGGTAAGGTTGGACAGAGCCATGGCCATCAGAATCTCTTGGGGGAGCTTCTACACATACCCCCATTGCCCTTCTTCCCATCTCCTTTCCAATATGTTCCTGCTCTTCTCTCTGATTGTGAGAGTGAATTTTGGTTAAATGTGTATCTTTTCCTAACACTACAGGGATTTTTTTTCAATTTTTTTACATGAAGTATAAAAAACATGCATCTTAAAATAATATTGATAAAAGTCTGCAGTAATCAATGATTATTGAGAAATTAACTACGTGTCAGGTGTGATGCCAGGTCATTTAATCCTCATTTAATCCATCCAAACATTCTCTCTGGAGAATCTCATCCCTGGGTTATAGCTGAAGGCACTTAGACTCAGATGGTGTGAGGGAACTATCAGAAGTTGCCCTCCTGTGCGTGGCAGAGCTGGGACTCAAAGCCACAGCTCTCTCTGTCTAAAGGCAGCCTTCTTCCCACTAAATGACTGATATGTTATTCTAGAGTAATTTTTTATTGTGGAAAGTAGAGTGTGGCATGTCCAAAGTCTCTCTCCAGGAGACAGAGCTGGTAGTAGAACCACAGTAGACCAGTGGAAGAAGAGCAGAATCCTAGCCTTGACTTTTTCATTCATGAACAAAATATTTAACATCTCCAGGCCTCTCTTTCCACAGAAAGGTTCTACTGTAATAGATCATGGATTGGCAAATCATGGTCGTTTTTGTAAATAAAATTTTATTGGAATACAGCCATGCCCATTTGTTTACATATTGTCTAAGGCTGCCTTTGCCATGCAGCAGCACAGTTGAGTAGTTGTGACAGAGACCAGTATGGCCAGCAAAACCTCATATATTTACTACCTGGCCCTCTGCAGAAAACATTTGCCAATCCTCCTACTAGATCAGTGATTCTCAACTTTGGTGGTATCTTAAAACATTTAAAGATTACTGATGTCCAAGTCCCACTCCCAGAAATTTGTATTTAATTGGTTCAGGGTCGACCCCAGGCATAGCTACATTAAAAAATATATTTCAGGTAAATCTCATATAGAGCCAGGAATTCTCCAAGGGTAACGTTCTTTGAGTCCATGAAGATGTAGATGTTCAGAGAAAGTTATTTCTTAAGCTAGTAATTGGCCCAATTACTTTAGCTAAAATTTGGCTCAGATCTACTTGTCTCCAAAGCTTGGGTTCTTTTCTACCATTTATTAGCCAATTCAGTTCACTTCTCTGAATCTCTATCTTTTCATCTACAAAATGGAGATAATAAAATTTTTCTTGCCCGCCTCAATGATCAAGTTGGGATGGAATGTCCAGATGTACCTTGAAAACTATGAAGTGCTAAATAAATGTAAATACTTACATTCTTGGAAACATTTTCTGGAATCACTGGAAGAGACTTTAAAAGAAGAGATATTAGTATTTTTACTCTAAACTCTTGTAGGAAAATTTGGCTTCAATATGAATTTTCCAAATGTCATTCTATTTCATGTTTTCAAATCTTCAAATACCCCTTCTTTCTACAGTCTGTACAGTGTTGCTACATAAACACTTTCACGTGTCCTCTGTAGTCTTCCTTTATTTCACCCTGTTACATAGCTTGGAGACTTTTTAATCATTCTTCAACTGTTAGCTTCCCAAGCTGCCTTTCTGGCTACCTGCTTTTGAATGCACTCCAGTGACAATGAATGCTTTGCAATGTTTTTGGACATTTTTTCCATTTTCTCCTTAACGAAGTGCCTGGACCTGTCTACATTTTTCCAAGTGTGATCTCATCAATGTCTTCTAGAGAAAAGATCATCTCTTCGCAGTCACAAAGTGAAGCCTGTGAGTGTGACTTAAACCATGATGAGGCCATTGGCATTGCTTCTATTTGGGTTTTTTAAATTATTATTCTTATCATGGTTTCATTTTTTCTAGACATATGAGTTTTCACTCTAGTGTTGTAGATTTTTTAACATTAACTTTTTCTGTTTATTTGTTTTTACTTTTAACAGCAACTTTCATTTTCTTGATGCTAACTGTGATCTGCATGTTATATTAACAGTTGGTAAATTATGGCCTGAGGGCCAAATCCAATGGCTGCTTATTTTTTAAAATAAAGTTTTATCGAAGCACAAGTATATCCATTTGTTTATGTATTTTGTATTGCTGCTTTTGTGCTACAACCACACAGTTGAGTAGCTGAGAAAGAGACCATATGGCCCATAAAGCCTAAAATGTTTACTTTGTGGCTCTTTACAGGAAAAATTTGCCAACCCTTGTATTAAATGAATTCACTGACTTGGGTGTTAACCAGATAGTTTGGTAAGGGAATTAACTATGATATCTTTATATTTATCTTTCACTTTATATGTTTTTATAATAAAATCCATTTATAATATATCTTTCATTTATTGAACAGTTTACCACCACTGCATGTCATGCACATCTCTGAGGGGATTTTGAGGGGAGCAAGATGCACAGATCTCTTTTCTTGTGGGTTTGCATGCTAGTGTGGTGACACAGACAAACAAGCAAATGAAGACAGGCACCAAGGCCACTTCAGATGGTAAGTGTGGTGAAGAAAGTAAGGCCCAGTAATGTGATAAAATGTGACGTGCCAAATGGTTCTGTGGTCATCAGGAAAGCACCTTTTGAGAATTTAACATTTGCATTAAATCTGAATGCATGGAAGAGCAAGTCATGTGAAAATCAGGGAAGAGCTTTCCAGGCAGCAAGCACTAAGACTTAGAGGAGGAATTGAGCTTGGTGTATTCTGAAAACAGAGAGATAACCACAGTGCTTAAAGCATTTGAGAAAGGGCAAAGGAGATGGTTGCTGAGGCAGTGTTCAGATCTTGTAGGGTTGTGCGGGTCAGGAGCCTAGACTTTATGCTAAATGTGATAGAAAGTCTTAGGAGGATGAAAGTGTGTGAGACCCCCGCTCTGATGTTGTTTGTGAGGGATCACTCTAGCTTTTCTCTGACAAATGGATTACTGGGGGTCAGAAGGGAAGGCAGTCATCACAATTATTATCTATGAACACAATGCTGTCTCTAATTACAGAGGAAACTTGGTAAAACTTAATGAAGCCCAGACCTCCACTTGGAAAGGAAGATCCAGTTTATCAAAGTGGGGGACAAAGATGAATAAACTACCATCCAATCCAACAGAGAAATTTAGCCAAGGAGAAAACATATATATGTTTTCTATTCTGCTAATGAGATCTCAGTTAATGGTCATTTTTCTTTTTTCTTTTTTTTGCCTTTCCCAATAGGAAGCTCAGAGTTAAACTTATTGTTTAGCCCCATCAAATGTATCAGTGGCATTCTCTTTCTACTTCATTCCATGGCCTCAATTTCCTATTTTTATTTGGAATTTATGTACTTACTTGTAAGCCTTCTCAAATCCTGTTTTGAAAGAACCGGTCAAGACATAAAGTAATGATGGAATCTATAATTTCCAGTTTATTGAAAGTTTTCTCCTATTTGCTCAAATGTTGGTATATTGGTTTTTGCTGGTTGTGGAAAGAGGTCTCCCTGAGAATTTGTTATATGAATGATGATCTGACAACTAGAGTTAGCACCAAGCACTTAAGCAATTGTTCTGAATTGTTCAAGGATGCCATGGACATTTCTCATCCCCACTGAATTCAGTGTACTTTGTGAAATTAACTCACTTCCATATATAAATTTAAATATAAAAAAAGTTCTAATTAGTTTGTTAGTAGAAAACAACTCTGGCTGTGACAGATTTCTCCACTATCATTACTACTCTGAGCTACAAAATTAATTAAGAGAATTCAGGGGGAAATGACATGTTTAAACGACACTTTCTTTCATTGATTCATGGAATTCTGTGCTCATGTAAGGGATACCTCTTTCTCAATAGAGGCACCATTCTGTTTAAAGTGCAGTTAGCTGTTAGATGCTAAATGCAAGGTAGAAATGCAGGATTTCTTTATGAAGGATTTACAGTCTCAGGCTACTCTGGAGATGTGGTAGAGTAAACAGCACTCAGTAAACTGAAGTCTGTAGTCAGATTTGCTGGACTGGGCACAGCAGCACAGCATTGTTATATATGACATAACAAAGACAGCAGCTGCCTGCACAAGATTGCACTCTTGAAGCAGAATTTATTTGTTATTACTCCCACTGTTATCAGAGTCCAGAATATTGCTTGACATGGTGGCAATGCTGAAAGGTTATTTGTTGACTCGGTGAATGAACAAATGATTCTCTAAGAGTAAGGATATGTACCTAGATAACCATGATTTAGGATAGAATTTGACACATTCCCTAGGCAGTAGACAAGGCTTCACCCGGCAGGGTGCAGGAGAGGGGAGTGGCACATCAGCTGGGGCATGGAGGCTGGGTAGGGCCTGGCAAGTTGGAGATACTGGGAAGGATCATCCTGTGCAGGAGAAAAGCATGGACAAGTACACTGTATGCACCCAGCATATAGTTCTGCTTTGCAAAACCTACAAATCCCAACATGTAGGAAATATCAGAATCCTTTCACGGTAATATATCGCTTTTCACATGCCCTTAGGAATTTTTGTAAATTGCATTTTTCCTAGTATAAATTAGCTAGTTTTGAGTAGAATATATTTAACATTAAGTAGACACTTATTTTAAGATTTTAATGGCTAATAAATTTGTTAATGGTATATAAGAGAAAATTTTGTCTTTTCCCATTTAATGAGTTCCCATTTAGCAATTGTTTAAAATTTACTTTTACAAAATATCTAAAGTCCATAGGGAAAAAAGAGGTAGGGGGAAACATGATTTGTTGACAAATAAATTACTAGATGTGGGACACTGAGCTAATTGTTTACTGTTTACTGTGACCTCATCTGCACACAGAGGTCCTAATGCCTAGTCCACAGAATTGTTGCAAGTGTGAAATAATATATTGCAAGACATTTTAGCAGTTATAAAGTGCCATAAAAATGCAATACTGGATGGGGGGTTTGGAAACATCTCTCTGCCAGTTCGGAGCCTACTGCACAGTCTAAGCAAAAGAGAAAGAAGACCGAACTAGTTAGTACTAGTAGTAATTTGGAGATGATCCAATGGGTGTGAGCATCATTTCAGGAACAGTATGAATCCAACTCAGTAGCTAATTAAATGAGCGAAGTTCACAGGAGAAGGAGGGTGTAAAAATAGCTAAAGTCTTGAAATTACATGATTAGGCAAGTGATGATATTAGCACATGCACACATGCACATATATAAGTATACACACTTACACACAGATATATATGCATGTGTGCATTTTTTTAAGGGTGGGAATGGATGTTAGATTCCAGAGAATGTCCTTCATCTAATCGTGCATCAGGAAAGTCTTGTTCTTTGGTGTTTTTGCCAAGGTATTAGGGGTTGGACTCGACACATCCAGGGAAATGGCCACCATCCTTCAAGTGTCTTTTGGACAGTTGCACAAGGTAGAAGGTGAGATTTAGGTTGATTTTCCTAGAAGTGAGTGTCATTCAGCTCTGAAACAGGGTACTAAGGAAGACTTGAAGACTCTTTTACTGGGGTTTGTAAAAGTCAGCAAGGTAGTCATTCACCTAATGTAGGTAGCTTTCAGACTGGGCACAAGTAGCAGACTAGATGTCCTCTCTGGTTCCCATATCTACATATTACCATGATCATCTGTGAAAATGATGATTGGGTTGTAGAAAGGGAGGCAGAAAGATAAAACCTTAGCCAAATGACTAAATCTGGTGATCACCGAGTCACTTGTAAATACTTATCAAGTACACACATGTGCCAGACCCTGTATTAGAGCCCAGGACAACAACTAGGAACAACCTGGCCATCACTGTCAAGGTAATCATGTAGTAGGGGACAGAAGGACAAAAGGATTGCTACTATTTGTAATTCATAAACCCTAAATGGCATCATTAAAATTTCTGTCTATTTCTGCATTGCCTCTCATGTAGTCCATTATCCTTGAAATCATTGCTGTCACTCCTAGGTGTGTGACAATGTGACTGTCTGACGGGAGAGTATATTATCAGACTGAAATTGGCAACCACTTGTGTGGTGGGTCCTGATGTGTGCCAATAGTTCCACTTATTTAAAAATTGCTTCTCCGGCAGCCATCTGGGAGGCCTGCATGTCCTACTTGAGACCCATGCCACTGGTGTATAGTATTAGTTCTTGAGAAGTTCCTTTAAGCCATTAACGTTAGTAGTATTTCCCAAAATGAGTTCTCTGATATATCCTTTCTGTAGGACACTCAGGAGAAAAAGAAGAGTTCCATATTTAAACACGTTTTAAAAAATCTACACTTTGCTGTCCCAACTAATATATTCACGATGAACATTAAACATAGAAAGCTCTGGGCATAAAAGGTTTTGAGAAGTTTTGACTTCCCATGGCTTAACCACGCAACACTTCTTTCCATGGGGCTCTCGTTAACAGCCAGTAAAGCACACGTCTTTGGGAAAATGCTAGTTCATCAGACTGGGTGGCATCAGTGAAAGCAGACTGTTGAGCCTCAAGGGAATAGAACCCAAGACAAGCAAATTCAGATGAAACAGGGGGAGGAGAAGATTCTGGACCATGCATCCTCGCAGCAGCTGTCTGCCTGCAGTGCTGGCCTTGTTCATGCTACAAAAAATGGAGCAAAGTCCCATTCTTGGCTGCCTTGATGCTCATGGAATTTTTAAGAGACAAGGGTGAAGGATTCCAACTGCAAACATATATACATGTGGGTGTAAGAAACATAAACAGAAAAGAGCACTTATAGGTAACAGAAGTGCCAGCTGGGACTTTAGAGCTGGGTGGTTTGTGTTTGCAAAGTTGTTTTTTTTTTTTTCCTCTTTTTTTTTAGTTGAGAGTAGTTCTTAGAGTACATAATCCATATGGTGTGTTTAAAATAGACCACATAGTCTGAAAATGGAGCTCCTGAGAAATTCATAGATAAAAATCTCAACTGCTATTTTCATATGTAAAAGCTGAAATCATCTTGTAAAGATAATTCAGGATGAAATATTTCCATTTCCATTTGAATGCAGAATTATTTGGTTTTCACTGCTAAAAGCTCCAGCCAGAGTCTCTTAATAAAGTCACATGCCTGACTCCAGGCATTTTTGAAGTGTCTATTACAATACTTCAGTATCTAGCTTGTAGGAAAAGATACAAAGAGAAGATAGACAAAGAGAACAAAGGAAGATCTGGAATCAAGTGTTCTAATAATTAGTTCTACTGGGGAACAGGGAGAGGTAACCTGTAGAATTATAACTCTTAGGAGTGTTTGATTACTTGGCTTTATGATTAAAGTCCCGAATCACCTTCAGTTTTACTCTTTGCTTAATAACTTTAATTTATTCCTGAAAACCATTAAATGAAAAAGGTCCATTAATTAAAGTAAATAGATCCTAAATAGCTAAATACATAAATAGATTTTATACTTAAAAATATAATGTTATGAAGGTTTGTTGTGTCATTTTTTTTTCTTACCCATTTGCTTGACCAACTTTCAAGCTTTTAGGGCTCATGGTTGTATCATACTTAAAATACACTTACAAATAAAGTTATAGCACAGAAATATACTTTTGGGGCAACATGAAGTGTAAATGTGATTGTGTTTCAAAATGTGGAAATGGCACATGTGGGCAACAGCCATCAACCTGTTCGTCCTTTTTACTTGGCTTAAGGACCAAGCAAAATTCTTTTGAGTTCATTCAAACATGATATATATAAAACTTGTTCCACATTATTGTATTCTCTAAGAATTGTTGTGTCAGATAAATTAGTAAGTATATCTTTGCCTAAATTAATAATGTTGATGTAGCATTTCTTGTAGTTTATTTAGTGCATTTTGGGGTGAAAAAATTGATATTCTGGGAAAAAAAGAATTGTCTCAAAAGCCATTATGACAAAACCAATCATTAACTGCACAGTATTATACATGAAGTATTGTGTATTACGTGTTACATTTATTAAGTCTATTATAATGCTTTTCAACTTACCTTAAAGAAGAGAACATTGTGCTGTGTGCTTAGTGGAAGGATTTTCATTTCAGACAAAAGGATGGGAATAAATAACTTGCTCAGGGACTTATACCAATTTTATAGACTCATAATAAATTAGCCAACACAACTTTACACAGCAGTTTGGGAAAGTTTGATTCCAGATAAGTCAAGCAAAGAAAGATTAGTCTGCTGGAAAAATCCAAGAATATTCTAACAGAAGAGCTGTACTCTTGTCCAGGATTGGCTACTAACCAGCTCCTTGTCCTTGGAAAAGTCTCATATCTTCTGGGATCCTGTCTTTCCAAATTTATAATAAAAAAGGAGTGGTTGTGCTAGATATTCATTAAAGTCCTTCAAGTTTCCATATTCTGGAAAGCTAATGTTTTAGTTAACCTCTTAAAGTAGAGAATACAATACATGTCAAATTTCTAATTTAACATAGCCCCAGTGGTTATAGGGTTGTACCTACATCTGTATATACACCTGTACCTATGCTTATACATGTATTAGGAGAGAGAGATTGATTTGAGTGTTTTAACATAAAAGCATTCTAAGTCATCTCGTACCACCTTCATTTTTAGAAATTGCGTGATCCTATTAGAGCTAAAAAGGATTTTAATATTATACCAAGTTGATAAATGTAGACACTAACAAACCATCCAGAAATTTGAATTTCAAACACATTGTGAATTGGAGTCAATAAATCATCAGATATTATCCACACCTACTACGTGCAATGCACTTTGCTTCATGCTTTCCTATTTGTCTCCAGGGTATCTGTTTGGTGTCAGATCAGTGTTTCAGGAAATTAGTTGTTATTGAGTTTTTCTCAGAGTAGTTCCAGAAGTCAGGTTAGTGCTGCATGGGTGACTTCAAAGATGACAAATGTTGATTTATATAACATTTTCAAAAATGAAAATGTAAAAGCTGTGCCAACAATGAAAGGCATCAAAAGTCTGAAAACCAAATGTCTACTTATAAAATTTAAATATTTTAAAATTGGATTTATACCCCATGGCCCCATGGAATGATAAGTGTTGTAACTTTCAAGCAGAGTTTCTGAAAATTGACACTTTTGACATTTTGGGTTAGATAATTCTTTGTTGTGGGAGATTGTCCTCTGCGCTGTAGGATGTTTAGAAGCATCCCTGGCCTCTATCCACTAAATGCCAGTAGCACCCCCCTCCCCATTGTGACAACAAAAAAATTGATTGTGTCCAGATATCGCCAAATGTCCCCTGGGAGACAAAATATTCCCAAGTTGAAAACTGCTGCTTTATGGCAAGATAAGTTGGCAATGATACTACATCACGATTTTGTTTTCTTGAAAATAATACTTGTGTAATCATACGTTTGACAAGAAAAAATAGTTCGATCTTAATTGAACACCGGTTTAAGTTTTCAGTGCTGCTATGCTGACCTGTATTTGTGAATTGGGTTCAGTAGAGTTAATTTACAGCCCTTTTAAATACTTGAGCAACGTGGAGCTTATTCACATATGTGGAATAGAAGCTGGACAGGGAATCGGGAGTTAGTCCATATATTAAAATGGATGTAGGGAGATTGCTATCAAAAATGCACAAAGAAGAACTTGTTCCTTTCCCTTGGAGTGGACCTAAGGAACTTAATTTATGTTGATTTTTTTTTTCCTTAAGAGTTGGAAGCAAGGAAAATAAAGCCAGAAAACAAGCGCATTTAAAAATGAATAAATCAAAGTTGTTTCTTCCATACTTATTTTGGTTGAGAATATTCTTGCCAGTTGATAATGGATAGATTTAAACTTCTCGTGGAAGGTCATAATGCTTTTGCCTAAGAAACCTTTTATAATCAGAAGCAGGCTAACAGTTTGTGAAAACATCCAAAAAGATGGAGTCCTGAGAAGTTGATGTTGGGGTGTGTGTGAGTGTATTTCTTTTTGCATTTTATATCATAAGCCAATCTTGTCAGAAGCATAGAGACCAGACAGGACCATTGTGATAATCCAGAAGAGAGCGATGGTAGTGTTGGCCTGAGTGGTCAAAGTGGAGGTGATGAGAGCAAGTGATAGAATTTGCTGGTGGATCAAATGAATATGGGACAAATCAAGGGTATCGCCAAGTTCTTTGGCCAAAGCATACAGATGGATGGAGTCATTATTAACTAAAGTGGGAAGATTGTAAGGAGCAGGATTGGCAGCAAATGGCAGGTGGGAGGAATATCAAAAGTACCATTTTGGGCATGTTGCATTTGACATGCCTGTTGGACACCCAACAATAAATGTTGAGCAGGCAGTTAAATATGAGTATGGAGTTTGTGGGAGAGGTCTGAGCTGGAGATATGCAGCATACAGATACTACATAAAGTCATGTGACTAGAAGAGATCCACTAAAGAGTGATGTGGAAAGGAAAACAGAGAGAAGAGGTAGGAAGACTAAGCCCCAGAGCCCACAGGTCAGGGACACAATAGCCAAAAGGTACAAACAATCCAAATGTCCATCAATTGAAACAAATTGTGACCTACCTATATGATAGAATATTATTCAACCATAAAAGAATGAAGTACTGACACATGCTACAACATGGATGGATCTTGAAAACATTGTGCTAAATGAAAGAAGCCAAACACAAAAGGTCATGTATTGTATGATTCTGTTTATATGAAATAGCCAGAATAGTTAAATTCATGGAAACAGAAAGCAGATTAGTGGTTGCCAGAGGTTAGGTACAGGGAAGAGTAGAGAGTGACTGCTTTATGGGTACAGGGTTTCCTTTTGGGGTGATAAAAATGTTTTGGAACTAGATAGAGGTGCTGGTTGCACAATATTGTGAATGTACTAGATGCCACTTAATTGTTCACTTTAAAATGGTTTATTTTATGTTATGTGAATTTCATCTCAATTTAAAAAAAAAAGAAAAAGAAGGTAAGTTACGGAGAGGAAAAGGGACCAGGGTAGGAGGCTTGGAGGAAGCAGCCAGAGGGGGCAGAAGGAAAACCAGGATGGTTTTCCTTGTGCCTGTCCTGGCAGTCAGGTATAGAAAGTGTTTCAAGAAGCACAGTGATGAGCTTCGTGAAATGCGGCTAATGAGTGATACACAATAAGGGCTGAGAATTGCCATTGGATGTAGTAATGTGGAAGTGACTAGTGAACCTTCCTTTGAACACCTTTGGAGAATGGTGGCTGCAACAGCTTGAAAAGAGGAGGTTCACAAGATTGGGAGGTGGGAAACTGGAAACAGGAAGTAGAGAGAGCACTTGGAAGGACTCTTGTAAAAGGAAGTTGAGAAATGCTGCGGTATCTGGAGAGGATTGGGTGATGGGAGAAATAACTGTATGTTTTGAAGGTTATTTTAAAGCTTTGACTTATTCCTCTTCCCACCCCATAATTACTCAAAAGTTGATGGCAGGGCTTGCCATTGGAGAGTGAATACACTTGCAAATCAATCCGTCGCCCTAGCCTACAATTATCATTTAGGAAAGCAACACATTCAGTGAACACAATTATAGAAGTGTAAGATGACTGAGTGACATTGGTGTACTTAAAATGTACACAGCACACATGTGCACACACACTCTATTTACTGGCCCTGACCAAAATGGGTAGAAACACAGTATTTTAATTGTGTATCCTGATGCTTTTTTGGCATTGTACCGGATTTGGACAGACTTGTTGATAATAGATAATATCGCTGCCTGCAAATAATAACTGACAATAGGTTAATATTTGTGCTGCAGAATGAAGTTGTAGACAGTGTTTTTGCTATGATTTTATTGGCCTGTTAAAGGACCCACCACGGAAGAGCATAGTGATGATCTGGTGCAGGAAGCCAGCTTGAAATGATACTCAAGCCTAATTAGAGCATGGTCCTAAAATTAGAGAGTGGAGGACTGGAAAGAAAATAAGATTCAGCTGAGAAACAGAGCTGATTTGTTTTGTGTTTGGGAGGTTTTCACATAAATAGGTTTTATAGTGAGATAAAGAAATCAAAATAGCATAAAATGCATGGGAAAAGAGAAATTGGCCTCAGGAGTCCAGACAATTCTTCAGAGGAGTTTTGTTATAAATGACAGGAAATAAAGAATGGACTAGCTGGAGGAGGATTGGAGTAAATATATGTTTTTAAGATAGAAGAAATAGTAGGATACTTATAAAGGTGAGTTTTAAAGGTTTAACCTATTCCTTTTTCCACTCATAATTTCTCAAAAATTGCTGTTAATAGGTGTATGCAGTAGCAAATCAACATCCATTATCCTTGCTTAATAGCACCATGTTAGGGAAGTAAACTTCACCCTTTTTTTCCCCCTTCATATGAAAGGTTAAAATAGTCAACATTTGTTTCCCAAAATAATAAATAAGAACAAAGCTTAAAAATCTGCATTTCACAGATTTGTGAGTTTTTTCCTGATAATTCCTTAAATAAGAAGGGACACAACTGCTGTGTGTCCATTGGGTGGGACAATGGCTGGGAGAAGGGATAAACAATATGGTGGTATCTGATGGATCTGCTGAATGACCAATTAATTTCAGAGGTTTGTATAACAGCAAACTATATGGTCATGTTGTTGATGGGTACGGTACGTAGGCCCAGCATTAGGAACGTCCTGAAACCGCTCCCATCTCTGTAAGAGGAAAAACACAAAGAGAGGGATGCATGGGGAGGCGACCCGCCAAACATCTGTGTTTAATTTTTCAACAGTAGTGACCACCCAGGGGGCAGTGGCTTCTTCCCAGGGAAACTCGATTACACCAGCATGAGGTGCCTTCACTTCCTGGAGGAAAAATTATACCTTTGGTCAAGCAGAAAAATCTACTTCGGAAAGAGTTTCCTAAAGTGTTGTCCCTGTTTCAGTTCAAGGAGGGTTGGGAAGGTTTTTTTTTAGAGGAAAATGTTCTAAGTCCAGTAGTTTCCTCTCTCCTGTCCCTGGTAGGTCTTGAAGGAGGTAGGGGAGGTGAGGGGGTTCACTTTGGGGCAAGTCAGTCAATTGGGAGCTAATGGGATCATGTATTTTGTGCCCACTCTGCTGACGTTGTTAAGGCCTGAGTATATGAATTGGGTATGTTCACCGAAAAATTCATGACTGTCTTCCTTTATGTCAGTGTTTCTCTTGGTCAGCTAGAGAGCTTTTTAAGGCTGGCCTTCAGGGGCTAGTATGTGCTGGCAACATCCTGAAATGCTCCAAGAGAAGCGCTGATGCATTTGGATAGAGACCCAAGTGATGTTCATGGTACCTCAGG
>RJWJ010004204.1:0-78152 GCA_004363605.1 Indri indri
TTTTTTTTTTTTTTTTCCTTAAAGCTTCAAAAGAAATAGTTCACATGGAGCTTTGCTCCTCGAGCTAGAAGAAAAATCAAAGAGAAGCGAAACCTAAGAGGGAGTCTCAGTAAGGCCAGGATGGAGAAAGTTCTAGAAGCCCGTCTCTAGAACGTTCTCTAGAAAGTCAGAGAGAACAATGCCAAAGGATTCGCAAAAAAGCCTTGCCGCCCTGCCTCAGCCGCAGTGGTCGTCTTCAAGTTCCGAAGGGTCCTCTTGCTAGAAGAAGAAAATCTGATTGTTTGGTCAAAAGATGTATTAATTAATATATTCATTTCATGGCAAGGGAAAATCTTTCTTAGAATAAAAAAAATTAATAGATCTTTTCTGACATACAAAACAACCCCCCACACATCTATTTTATTGTTTTTCAGAAGTAAAGCAAGAGTTAAGAATATTTCGAAGCAGAAACTAATGATTAGATAGCCGTATTGTCACAGGAGTGTGGGAAATGTTAGTAATTCCAAAGGAAGCTGCTGGAAACAGTGTATTTTTTAAAATTGTAAATGAATAGTTTATCTTCACATGGAAAGCTCCAACATTCACCATCTTTGTGATAAAGTTATAAAATTTGTTTCCTAATAAAAACATGACATACGAGGGCTGTCCAGAAAGTATCCAGCCATTGTTAATGTAACGAGAACGGTTACATGGCTGGATACTTTCCAGAAAGCCCTCATAGTTTTCCTACTGCTTTTCTTTAACATTCTAAATCTAAGATTATTCTGACAGGAGGAAAACGAAGGTAAAAATGCAGGACAGAGGACCAATGTTTCTTTTTCATTAAGCTAATGCTTGACTGACAGAAAAAGTTGGTTACAGAACAGAACAGATAAAAATGTTCTTAAGACATTGTTTCACTGATATGTCATTGAAAAAATATTTTAAATGGGTCATTTGTGGCTTTTAAATGTAAATAAATCAAATACAAAAAGTTTCTGCCTGATTTAGATTTATACAGATTTCAGAAGCAAGTAAAATTTAACTGAATTATCTCTACAATCACATTCAAGATTTATTTTTTAATTACATAAACGTGTCATATCACATTTGTGCAATTAAAAATCAGGATCAGTAGTAAAATCTGTGGCTTTGAAACAAAGTGAAGCCAACTGTCCTACAAAGAATTTACCCCAAGATCCTTATTGGAACAAAGATTTATCAGGCTGGAAGAAGTGACCAGGGCAGATAAGAAATCCAGCTCTTGGGGGAGGGACATCACGGAAGATGGCAGAGTAGAAAGCTCTAGTAATCTGTCCCTTTGCCTAAATAACCATTGAACAGGCAGGAACTGTCTGAAGTAACCACAGATGATCTTGACTTATGATGGGGTTGGGTCCTGATAAACCCTATTATAAGTTGAAAATATGGTAAGTCAAAAATGCATTTAATACACCTAACCAAAAGAACATCACAGCCTAGCCTAGCCTAACTTAAATGTGCTCAGAACCCTTATATTAGCCTAACATTGGGCAAAACCATCTAACACAGAGGCTATTTTATAATCAAGTATTGAATACTTCATGTACTTTATTGAATACTGTACTAAAAGTGAAAAACAGAATCATTGTATGGGTACTGGAAGTAGAGTTTCTACTGAATGTGTATTGCTTTCACACCATCACAAAGTCAAAAAATCTTAAGTCCAACCATCCTAAGTCAAGAATCTAGATATTGGAACTCTAGAGTCTCACCAAAACTTGGAGCATCCAGGGGAGAGCTTGATAAAAAGGATGGTAAATTTCAGGGAATTTCAGCCTTTCACTTAGAGCAGTGGTTACCATTCTCCATCCTGCATGCCTGTGTCAGGCAGCTACAATGGCAGCAGCCCACATTTCTGGTGTGGCTTGCTGGAGCCAGGGTGGGCAACAAGGCCCTTGTCCTCCAAATATCAGGATTGCATGTTCTAAAAGCTGACGGATGCTTTTGATGGGTTCCACCACTTCACATAGTACTGGAAGTTCTAGCTAGAGCAATTAGGCAAGAAAAAAAATTTAAAAGCATCCAAATTGGAAAAGAGGTGAAATTATCTCTGTCCACAGATGCCATGGTTTTATATGTAGAAAGTCCTAACGCTTCCATAAAAGAAATGCAGAGTTAATAAATTCAACAAAGTTGCAGAACACAAAATCAAAACACAAAAATCAGTTGTATGTTGATAAAAGGAAATTAAGAAAGCAATTCCATTTATAATAACATAAAAAAGAATAAAATACTTCAGAATAAATTTAATAGGCAGAAGACTTGTATACTGAAAACTACAAAACATTGCTGAAAGAAATTAAAGAAGACCTAAATAAATGGAAAGATATCCTGTGTTCATGGAATGCAAGGTTTAATATTGTTAGGATGACAATATTACCCAAAACAATCTATAAATTTCTGCAATCACTATCAAAATCCCATTTTTTTTTTTTTTGCAGAAATAGAAAACCCCATCCAAATTCACATGGAATCTCAAGACAAAACAATCTTGAAAAAGAACAAAGCTGGAGGACTCATATTTCCTGATTTCAAAACTTATTGCGAAATGACAGTAATCTAAACTGTGTGGGACTAGCATAACAAGAGACATATAACCAATAGAACAGAATAGAAAGCCCAGAAATAAATCCTCACATATGTGGTCAATTGGTTTACAACAAGGTGCCAAGACCATTCAATGAGGAAAGGACAGTGTTTTCAACAAATGGTGCTGGGAAAACTGTCCACCCACATGCAAAAGAATGAAGTTGGACTCTTACCTTACATCATACACAAAAATCAACCCAAAATGGATCAAAGATCTAAACATAAGAGCTAAAACTATAAAACTCTTAGAAGAAAACATCAGGAAAAATCTTCATGACATTGGATTTCTTAGATATGGTACCAAAAGCACAGGTAATGAAAGAAAAAAACAAGTAAGGCTTTATCAAAATTAAAAATTTTTATGCATCAAAAGGCACTGTTTAGAAAGTGAAAAGACAACACACAAAATAGGGGGAAATATTTGTAAATCATATATCTGTAAGGGATCAATATCTAGAATATATAAAGAATTATAACTCAACAACCACAATAACAAAACCAATTAAAAAATAGTCAGTGGACCTGAATAGGCATTTCTCCAAAGAAGATAAACAAATGAGCAATAAGGACATGTAAAGATACTCATTAGTCATTAGTCATTAGGGAAATGCAAATCAAAATTACAATGAGATGTCACCTCATGCCCCAAAGGATGGTACTATCAAAAAAATAGATAGACTATAACAAATGTTGATGAAAACGTGGAGAAATTGGAACCCCTGGGCATTGCCAGTGGCGATGTAAAATGGTGTAGTCAGTGTGGAAAACAGTTTGGCAGTTCCTCACAAATTTAAATATAGAACTATTATATATGATCCAGCAATTCTCCTTCCAGGTATATACCCCAAAGAATTGAAAACAGGGCCTTGATCAGATATTTGCACACTAATGTTTAAAGTATTATTCACAATAGCCTAAGAAGAGAAGCAACTCAGGTGTCTATTTGGCAGATGAAAAAACAAAATGTGGTATATACATACAATGGAATATTACATAGCCATAAAAAGGCATTCTGATACCTTCTACAACATGTACAACTTTTAAACATTATGCTAAGTGAAATAAGCCAAACACAAATGGAAAAATATTATTATTCCACCTGTATGAGGTACATAGAAGAGGCAAATTCATAGAGACAGAAAGAAGAAACCTTATCAGGAGTGGGGAGCTAAGGGCTGGGAGACAATGAAGAGTTATTGTTTACTGGGTACAGAGCTTCTATTAATATTTTGGATAATGAAAAGTTCTTAAAATAGAAAGTGATGATAGTTATACAACATGGTGAATATATTTAAAGCCACTGAATCGTACAGTTAAAAATATGGTAAATTTTGTAATGTACATTTTACCACAATTTTTTAAAAAATCCAACTCTTGCCACCTTTCTTATACCCTTCTACTAAGTTTCAGTTTTGATTTCTAGTTAACTAGCCCTTTCTTCAAGCTAAAATATTTTTAAAAATCCTCATTTTTTTACTGGCAAGACAATTGCTGAACTATTTCATTTCCTCCTAGAAAAGTCTTTCTCAAACATCAGTTGAGAAACATCAGTTCATACCCACTCAATTTTGTATAAGATGAACTTAGTGTCTGCTTTGCACTGAAATAGTTTCAAGAAAATTGCTCAACAAATTCTTTGGTAATCTGTTATATCATTTCTCACAGATAAAACTGGTAACCCATTCGGAAATTTGTTTGGGTTTTTTTCTCCAGTAAGCCTATCTTTTAATGGATAAATTTACTCAAATGTTACCAAGATAATTCCTATTCAGCCAGAAGAAAAAAGAATATATAATGATGTGGTTAAGCAAAAATTGTAAAAATTTAGAAGACAGAACACTATATTTTATGTTGTTATTCATCACCTTTTCCAATCCTTACCAAAATATAGCAAAACACCAATAATGCATTTTCAGTTCAATAGAAAACAATTACATTACAGCATCAAATTTCATTGCATTAGATTATTTATATAAAATTTGGCTTTAATTGTAATTGTCTTCAGATAGCTTATTTACATTTATTGTAATCTACACTATATGTATACAGACTATTTGAAGGCCCTGTAAACTTTAGAGTTCTGTAACCAATGCTTTGTTTAGTTTGGTTTGGTTTGGCATGGCACACATCTTTATAATATACTTAGTTAACTTTACAAAGTAATTTAATTAGGCAGCTATTTGATCCACTTAATATTTGAAAAACAACCTTAAGAACAAGAGAAAAATATATTTATAATCTGAAAATGACCTACACTTTATAGATGGAAATCAAGACACAAAAATATTGGGCTTGTTCTTCAGAACTACACCAAATATGTAACATTACTTACAATTTTTAGCAATTAGGAATGCAAATTTTGCATTTATCCACTCACATATTCTGAAACACCTATTCTCTAAGGTGTCTGAACGAAATCTTTAAAAGAAAAAAAGAAAGATTTTTGTAGAGAAAGAAAACATTCTTAAAAAAATCCATTAAGATTCCAATTTCAATATAAGAAAACTTATGAGTTGTTAAATAGGCATATCTTGGATAATTAAGATTTGTGTATGTGTAAATGCAAACTTCCACAGCAAGTATTACTACAGTAAATATTATCCCCAAATTCATATAAAATCAACTTGTGATATATTTAAGACTAAACTACTTTTTAAAGTAATTTTGCCAGTTTTACCAAGAATTTTTTTGTGGATTACTTATTTATAAAAACCAGTCTATATATACCCAGTCTATAACAGGTACTCAAATTTGTCAAATGAGCGAATTAGTGAAATGTTCAGAAAAATAATCTTCAGGGTAAATATGGTAATATGTTACCATTAAAGTTGTTGTAAATAGTCAATTATTTAAAAATCTTTAGTGCTACTAAAACTATTAACCACTGGTACTCAGGCCTGTGTAGGTTGCGCACTGTTCAACCTGAAGATTGTAGCCCTGGGCTACACAATCACACAGGGCAGCCATGATAAATGCATGGAGGAGTATGAGTTAGAGTTCGTGAATGAATGAATGTCTCTTTGTAAGGATTTGAAACACCTTTCTCAGGCAGGTGGATTTGGTTCTCGATGTCCCTGTCTATGCAGGTGTGCACACCTGCTCCTCTATTTACTCACCTCCTGGCTCTACTGTTCTTGTGTTTGGATCAAATTACTTAAAAAGCCCAGAAGGTGGATAAGAGGCAGGAAAACAGGAATCTGAAAATTAAGTAAACGCATCCTCCAGTAATGAAACAGACATCATAACAAAAGATTTGCTTAAACACAGAACTTTCATTAACATGTAAAAATAACCACTTTGTAAAATAAAATAGCTCAGCTGTACATATTTAATAAATTTTACTTTTATTATTTACTATATCCTCTATGGAGTATAAGTAGCTATTCTGAAGTTCTATAGCTTCCAAGTGGTATAGTGTTCTTTTTGCAAATTTAGTTCAATACATTTTTTTAATGCCTATGACAAGGAAAAGCTATTGATATATTCACTAAATAAAGTCCTACTCCAAGGTCCACAACACAAGATACTCGTTTATTAAGCAAACAGCACAGTGCCCAGCACATGGTAGGCATTCAACACACTATTTCATTTTTTTTCCTTTCCTATGTTTTATTACAATTGTCATTCAGTGAAATCAGGCCCCAATAAGAAAAACAAGACTGTAACATTCACATGTTATAATTTCAAACATTAACCTTTAAAAAGAAAAGGGACTAAAAATTCTGTTAAAGGTATTAGAATTTTTTAAGATTTTATTAAAATTATAAAATTATAAATTTATAAAATATTAGACTATACAATAATAGTCTGATCATAGAAGAATTTTTAATGTATCTTTCCTACAACTAACTTTATTTGAACTTGACATTTATTAAATTTATTAAAGACATAATTATCATCTGGGCTCGAAATTTTACTTGGAAAAAATATCATATAGCCTATTACAGATACTGCCATTTACTGCAAGTATTAATATATTTCATATAGCAGGAAAGTAAAGTTTTTATTAGGACATAAAATCAATATGGGCCTTAACTAGCAACAATTAGAAGCTATGAGAACTGCAATATATTAATAATTTTAATAACATGACCCTTGATCACAGTGTAGAACTATCAATGTTTTTTATCAGCATAATTTGCTGTAATTTCTATCAAATACTACAGACTTGAACTCTACAAACACGTGTACACTCTTAAAATAAAATATTAAATAAAATTAGGTGCTCAATTTTGCTCCAACATGTTATCTTTTGTACATGCCTTCATTATTTGCATAAAGTGTTGCCACTTCCCAAAATATCAGGCACATTCACATTCAAATATTATATACAAAATGCATTATAAACTCAAACAAGTAATATTTTTGAGTTTACTTGATCACTGCTTATAAATTCCAATATACAGAGAAAGAGAAGTTTATGTAAAATATTTTCGTATTTAGGGATATTACAAATTAATCCCTTGGTTATAGACTTTTCTTAATCAAAAAGATTACCATGGCAGAATCAGAAAAAAGTTATTTGTAGCATAATTTTTTTTAAGTTATAAGTATTGTTAAGCACCCGCAGGATTGGTAGATGAAGATAAAGATCTGTTGTTAAACAAGATACCCTCAGGTCTTCCTTTAAGGAATTTAAAGATCAGTGGGAAACTCGGAAAAGTAAACATAATGAAAGTCTTAATAATGCCATAATTCGCTTCTGTGAGAGCTCAGAAGAGGGAAACTCAACTGTCTGATGAATGGATGTCCACATCGATTTTAATCTATATATTCAGCAGATCGTTCACTTTTGAATGTAATACTCCCTGATGAAAAACTATAGTCTACAGTAACCTTACGATTTTTACGTATTATTTTCCACAAATGCAAGGTTTAAATGATTATTCCCAGATGGTGAGCAGAGACACAGAAAAGAATAAAACAAGAAAAAAAAATTTTTTTTGAGACAGTCTACTCTGTTGCCTGGGCTAGAGTGCCGTGGTGTCAGCTTAGCTCACAACAACCTCAAACTCCTGGGCTCAAGCGATCCTCCTGCCTCAGCCTCCTGAGTAGCTGGGACTACAGGCACATGCCACCATGCCCGGCTAATTTTTTTTTCTATATGTATATTTTAATTGTCCAGCTAATTTCTTTCTATTTTTAGTAGAGACCGGGGTCTCGCTGTTGCTCAGGCTGGTCTCGAACTCCTGAGCTCAAACGATCCACCTGCCTCGGCCCCCCAGAGTGGTAGGATTACAGGCGTGAGCCACCACGCCCGGCCAAAACAAGAAAATTTTAAAGATGCACTTAGTTACTTGTTTCTTGGGGACTTGGTACCATTAAAACACTTTGCATGTATCAAGTTATTGTTAAACATTGTTAAATATGCTCAGAGCATTTCTACCCTTTCATCCTCTCAACCTTATTAAATTAGTACTAGTATAATGTTCATCTTTTAGACGTGGGAACCGAGGCCCACAGTGATCAAGGAACTTGCCTCCAAATCATAAAACTCAAAGGCAAACTTTTAACAACCATGAGTAGACCTTCTCTTACAGAGTGAGAAATACCATAAAACGTGGAGGAAAAGTTAGACTGCAGGATTTGGTAGCAAGTGGAGTCACAGGCGTGGTTACTTATTCATTCTTAAGCTATTTGTTAGCACAGATCATTGAAGAGACTGGCTCTTAACTCTGCCTCCAAAGGCCTCTCGCAAATCTCAGCAGCATCTGAAAACCGATGGAAAGGCCCCACCATAAGTATCAGAGAGTGTCCCAACATGGTAAAGGCAAATGACATGATTTTGTATCTAATTATTTTATAACGGCAAGATCTTCATGATACAGTATCACAGAAGACACTGATGCCTTTGCTATTATATTTGTGAGTTGAACTTCCCATTTTAAACGGGAGTTGTACTTGTTAATTTTTACGATGGTATCAAATACCACAAAGAAAATATTCCTTTTACTTTGAAACCTACATCTGCAATTTATGGCTTTCTATCACAAAACTTTATCTAGGTATTACTGATGTACCTTGACTTCATTATACTAAACAACTTTCAAGTTAGTACTGCAGTACTAGCAAAACGGCTAAGCCTTGAACCGAGCCGAATATCTGCTCAAGTGAATTGCATTTGATGCTGAAATCAATCAATTAAATAAAAATCACTTGCCTCAGTGGCATAAAGAATATAATTCTATGTTTGAAGCAGACCCTAAAATCACAATTTCCAAATTTTTAAAAAAGTATAACCTAAAAATTCTTTGATAACTTCAGATATATTTCCTACAGCCTAATTTTAATTAATCAACTCATAGAATGCCCTTTAATTTATATAAATGATAAAAATGTCATTCTTGGGTTAACAGTGAGAAAAATACCTTCTCATTTTTTAAAAAAGGCTTTACTGAAAAGTGTTTTTAGAAAAAGTACAGTATACATAACTAACTAAAATTAACTACTAACATGTTCTAGACATCCCTGAGAGCCAACTTATAAGAATATAACATTGTTTAAATTTAGCACCATTTGTATACATAAAAAAAAAATGGTATGCCAGAGTTATTATGAATAGCTTATTCTCTACAATCTAGTCTTCAGTTCTTTATATAGTGTAAAAACTCATGTCCCAGGAAAAAAAAAGTATTACAAACGTGTACACATGCAAAACAAAAAGGTCATCCTATATCCCATTTTCTCTTTAAAACGGAGACATTTCAAAGGTAGAGAAAACCCTGAGGCCGGTTAGGTGATTGAAGTAAACGTAAGATAGTGTCACCAGTATGTTTTTACAAAGGCCCAAAACGGGTGTGATTGTCCCCAGGGCACTGATTAAACTAAGTCTAACGAAGAGAAAGGGTAAATCCTGCAGCAAGACGCCCAGGGAATTGAGAAGAGGATTTTTGGGAGTGAATATCATCCGAAGGACAGAAATGAAACTGAATATGTAGACTGGATATATCCAGCCTGACTTGTACACGTTGGGGTGACCGGCCACGCGCACCATCTCGATTGTGTCAGACCACAGCAGAAAGCTCTGCAGGAATATCTCTGCCCGCACGTCCTTCCGAGACATTGTTTTCAGGATTCCCGAGTGAAAGGAGGGCTCCCGGGGTCCCCTCAGCACAGACACCTGGCTCTGTGTCGACACCTGGGTTGTCCCTGCAGCCTGGGGAGATGCAGGCTTTTCTTCATTTGGCCTCACTTGCTCTGTCACCGTTTTTATTTGCTGCAAAGAGGTTGTATGGACAGGCCCATCTTTGATACCTGCAATAAATTGATTTATTTACATTTTAAAAACGTTTTAAATGTATCGATTTTAATTTAAATTATATTAAAATTTAAACTTCAATTCAAAAATAAAGTTCTAAGTGAAAGGACAATAAATCTAATAAACTATCTAATGGGAAAAAATAAATTGACCAAAAAAAATAAAGTAAACTCACAACACGTAATTGTCCCTTTAAAGAGAAAATGCACAGTGTACAACTGACTCTTTGTTTGATTAACCACCTGTGGCTTAAATTGTATTAGTCGAGAGTTTATTTTAATAGCACTTGAAGAGTTTTCGAACAGACAACAGGGGTGTGAGCTCTCTCATCAGACCACATTTCAAAGACCCTGATAAGCCAGACTCATACAAAAGAGGAAAAAAAACAGAAAACAAATGCAGTTTTATAGTTGTCTTCTGTTATCAAGTGACAACAATAACTATTTTTTTTCTTCTCCATTTACCCTCAATAAAAACCCCGAACCCCTTACCATCTCTGCCAGTACTTTTCCTTTCTTTCTCTTGTGTCGAGCCCTTCCCTCCCTTCGGGAAGCAAAATAAACTATTCTAATCTCTGTGTCGAGAATTCTTTCTCATCTGTGCTGTGAGCTCCCACCCTAACACTGTGCATTCTCTTATTCGAGGCCTATTGTACACAGGGAACTTCAAGATAACAATGTGGTTGCACACTGGAAAAATACAGAGGTGGAGAAGGCTTTTGGTGTCTTAGTATTTTCCTGGATGTGGATCCTAAGTCATTTTACCATTTCATAGTAACAGCCGTCGTTGGTTATGGAGCTAAGTAAGCGCTTTCCTACGTTACCTCATTTCATCCTCAGAACCAAGTTGAGAATTAGGGATTACTGTCCCATTTTACACATACGGAAACTGGGGCCCCAGAGGTTAAAAGACACCCAAATTCAGATATACAGTAACAGGGCGAAGCTGGAATTCACACTCAGATCATGTGAGTCTCATTGACAAACTCTTAACTTCGTGGCTGCTATTACCAGTCTAGAGGCAATATATCATGTGCTAACTATAAAACATTTGAATATCATAAAGGCAAATGAATCTAGAATTCACCAGTTCAGCTGGTGAGACAAAGCAGAGGCTCACGGGAATTACTACCTTAAGAGGGAATCTGTTTGACCACTAGAGATTCGTGGTAAAGAATTCACACTGAATCCAAGATCGCCAAGCTGTTCTTTCCCAGAGGATTTTGAAACAGTCAGTAGGATTGGCTAGTCTAAAGCATCTCTTCTTTTGGCCACAAAACTGTACCTGGTCAATAGACCAGTCATCTTATCACCATCGCATTGTGTGTGTGTGTGCTTATGTGTGTGTGTGTGTGTGTGTATGTACAAGGGTATCGAAGTTGAGATTACGAAGGGACCCTCAAACAGTGTTGATGGCATTGTTTTCATACACGAAAGGTATAGCACATTCTTTTTCAAATATTTATCCACTTAAAGACCCCATTTTTGTTGCTAAGAATTTATCAGGCCTTGTCAAAGTTTACTCAGTGAACATGCTGAGCTGCCACATTACCTGATAAGACTAAATTTAAAGGGAATCATTAAACCGAATAGCTCTAAAGGTCAAAGAGCCGAAGTCAATAAAAATTTGTGGGATCGCATTCAGCTGAAAGTGAAAACATTTTAAAATAAATAAATTATGATTAATGACTAATAAAATGCTTGATTACTACAAGTTTTTCAATAGGACACAATAAACTTGGTTTTCTTTTATGTAATTAACTAATTAGTTTTAAATGTTAAGTGTGAATTGAGTATTTTTATAAACTAACAAGATCATCTAAATTCTTGGCAAAACATCACTTACTTCTGGCATAAATCATTTATAGGTAAATGCCAGAAGCCATGACCTTAGAAACCTTTTCACCAACCTTAGAAGTCACAGTGGCCTGAGTAGATATCACCTTAATAAATAATACTCAAGAAAGAAAAAATATTATACACCAATTGACTGTTATTTTTAAATTCATGAAGTCATCTCTTTATAAACTTAGATGCTCATTTGCATCAATCACATCTCTCATTTTATTAAAAAACATTCAATACAGAAAATGTGTCTTCAAATATGTCACGTCCTAGAGAACTTTCCTTCAACCTCTCTTGGTAGATGAAGCTGTTCGAATGAAAATCCAAATGCCTTTGTCAACATTAAGAACACAGCGTATAGTTTGGGCTTTTGAAAGACGATTGCAAATTCAGCATTGTTTCAAAGCCAGGAAGTGGCAATCTAAGAAGTGACACATTGACATTTTTTAACAGTCCCTGAGAGTCTTAATATCTGAAGCCAAGAGCTGTTGGTAGGAACAATGAATGCTTAGCTAGAGTTTGGTTTTGATGAGCTACATGTGGATTTGGTGAGATTAGTAATGGGAATTTCATCTCTCTCCACAGCTCAGTGGGGACTAATTTGGATTGGGGAGTTCAGGGACGCTGCTTCCTCTTTTCAAATGAGAATCACTAGAACTATTAACTGAAAAACTCTGCTGACCTCTCAGAGGGCAGGGGCGAGTTGAGGAAGCCAATAAATCTTTTGGTCATTGGAGTGGACCAGCAAATGCCTCTCCGCGCAATGTAAATATGTATTCAATACTGTTCCCTTTGTTCCATGATTAGTTTTCTATCCAAATTAGTACTTTTTAAACATCCACTTACAGCTGGAATTCTTCATCTTGTTATTGTTAAGTGTCATTTGTTCTACTTGGGTAAAACAATATTTATTTGTGCAAAAATCCAGAAAATATATTAGCATAAACAGAGTGACCTCCTCACTTCCTGAGAGGCTCACATTGCCCTGTAAAAGGTAAAAATAGCAGCTTGCCTGTGTCTTTCCCCACATCTGATGCCAGTTGCTGGCACAACTTTTTGTCTGCACTGTGCAAACTAAACAACTACGGAAATGTAATTTCAGTAACAGACAAGTGTTTAAGTAGGTAAATGCCCACCTATTTTAGTTTATTATTTATTTATATGGATGTATGTCTCCCTCTGACTTGTTCCCCAAAAACTTTTGATAGCTCACAGTGGGGGAAAAAGAAGAAACAAGACCCAACATAACAAATCAAGCATGAGGAATTTTCTAGAATGAGCATGTATTCCTCTTGCAAGGAGACTAGGAGAGCAATAAGTTATTTAAGTGAAAAGAAAGAAGAAAAGAAGGAGGACTCACAAGGAAAGACACTTAAAAACAAGCCCAGCATAAAGCCAATACTAAAGATGCATTAGTAAGACTCCGACCTGCCTGCCATGCGCAGACAGATGACAGGGCACTGCACGCAGCCCAGGCTAGCCACTGGTGAGTGACGGAGCAAATGGCATGGAAACAGTGCCCAACGTCACGGCTCTGAGCCTCCTGTAATCACACCAATAAACAGAAAATAATAAACGGTGGCAGGGCTTGCAAAGGCAAGTCAATTCTGTGATGAGCGACTACCACGGGGGATCTGAATTGCACTGAGAGTCAGAGAAGCGACATCTGAGAAGTGACACTTACAAAAAGCTGGGAAAAATAAGTAGGAATGAATTAGGTGAAGAATGGAAGAAAGAACTTGGCAGCCAGCAGGAAGAGCACATGTCAACATACATCCTTCCGCTGCACGAGTGGAAAGAAAGGGAGTTTGGTGAGAGGTTGGAGAGGCAGAGAGGAGAGAAAGCATTAAAGCGCTATTATTTCCTAAGTGCTTTCTATACACCAGGCACTGTTCTAAGCCCTTTATGTGCATTAACTCACTTATAAAAACCCTATGAGTAGATACGATTATTTTCCCATTTGAATGATGAGTAAACTGAGGCACAGAGAGATGAACTACTTCCAAGATCACACAGCTAGCAAGTAGCCCAGAAGTTGAATCTCAAACCCTTAACCCCTATACCACACTGTGTGTGGCAGAGACAGTTTATAGAGAGCCTTATGGACCAGGATAAAAGTTTTGGACTTTATTCTATTATAAATTCAATAGAGAGTCCTCAAAGAGCTCGGAGCAAGAGAAAGATCCATCTGGAGGAAACCGTAGGGCACTGGAATCACAGAGGATGCAGAGAGATCAGCAAGTGAGCAGTTGTATGGAGCAACACTGTTACCCAATTCACGGCAACCAGAAAATAAAGAATTACTCACAATTACTCAGAAGAAAGTATGACTAGTCTTAATTAACAGGCCCCCCCAAATCTATTTTTACTGATGGGGAAATGGCTCTAGGAAAAGCTAAAAACTAATTATTTAGACATAACTGAGAAAAAAATCTGGAGAAGAAAATTAACAATCCTATTAAAACAATTAAAAAAATATTAGGTGCACAAAGCACTTTTAGACATAATACCCTTAGAGGACAAGAGGAAAAAAGGCAATAAATTAAAATACACTTCAAGGTAAATTACAAACACTGGTATTTCGACATTATATGCTCATATAATGGGAAGAGCATATATATAATGCTCATATATAGGGAAGACAAGTAATATTGCCAAGTAATACATGATGAAACACACCTACCTCACATGGTGGTTCCAATAAAGGAATAAATTGGTATCTGTAAAGCACTTAAAAATAGTGTCTAATACATACAGCAGTCATATATGTGTTAAATAAATAAAAAGTAGGCTGGGCATGGTGGCTCACACCTGTAATTCTAGCATTTTGGGAGGGCAAGGCAGGAAGATCGCTTGCGGCCAGGAGTTGGAGACTAGCCTGGGCAACACAGCGAGACCCTATCGCCACAAGGAAAAAAAAAAAAATTAGCCGGGTGTGGTGGTGCACACCTGCAGTCTCAGCTACTCAGGAGGCTGAGGCAGGAGGATCTCTTGACCCCACAAGTTTAAGGTTGCAATGAGCTATGATGATGCCACTGCACTCTTGCCCAGGCAACCGAGCAAAAGTATCAATAGCTAAACAATTTATTTTTTCAAATTAATTGCAGTAGAATAGAAAGTATCCAAATGCAGTCAATAGTAAGAGTAACTACAGTTGGACTTTGGCTATTGCTACACTGTTGCCCAGTGTCCCATATATCAGGGGAAGTCAAAAGTTTCAGAAATAGTGTCACACCACAGAGCCTTAACAAGATCATGAGTTTAGTTCTGATATTTGCCTGTTCACATCACAAAGAGAAATACTACCTGTTCAGGTGGAAACAGCTTATACCAGCTAACAAGGGCCCATCTGAGCATCTTTCCCCAATTCCATGATCACTGCACCTTTGGAGCTTGAAACTGGTCATGGTGGGAAAATTTACACCACAGAAATTGGCAAATGCTATTAATCAGCATTCCCCCCACCAAAAGAAAGGCAGTTGGGTAAACATTGACTAGCATGCTACTTACTGCCTGGGCTCAAAAATGTATGCAAGTTTTCATCAAATAATGATGATGATGATGAATTCAAGATAAATATTCATCCCATCATCAGTTCTGGAAAGCCCATGGGCATACACTCCCTGCTATGAAATAGTTGTGACTACTCTCTTTACAAAAGGCATTATATTGTTATCTGTTATAGTAAATTCAAAAGCCCTAAGATCTAGTTTCAGTTCTCTGCCACGCACTGCATAAATCTGACAATAAACAAGTTTCGTTTCTGGATTTTATACAATGTGAAATTTCAACAGACTTCATTTGTCAGAGGACACAAATGGAAGGCTAGATGGTTTAAAGATCATTTTTCCATCTACCATTACTTTATAGATTCATCTACCACTGGACAAGCATTGCTAAAAACCAGTAAGATTATCAATTTAAAAATATTCCATTTTTGAACATTGAGAAAACTTAATCTAAGCTTTCTAATCTTCAGCTTTTCATTCAGAATATTCTGGCTCTTCTCCCCAGTAGATATTTATTTAGACTAGAGAATGTGATTTAATTTACAATATGCATATGTTTTTATATAAATAGAAAATTATATTATTTTTATTATTTATATATGGTATATATTTCTAGATATGTTTGACTAGAAATATATGTATAAAGTTATGCATACTGAATTTTGTTTTCACTTACCCTTATTCCTATCCAGCTCCCTGAAATATTTATTTTATAACATACATAAAATAAATAATGATGAATATATTTAAATAAAACATATATAATAAGATAAAATACTGAGAAGCATATAGGTATCTCATTGCCCAATATAACTACTTCTAGACTTAGAAATGGTTTGAAATGCCTCTGCTAACACAGCCTCCATCATTACAAATACCTGGAAGTTTTAAGTGCTTGGATACAGACAGACTCAAGCTAGGAATCTCAGCGTGAGCTCAAGCTGGGTGACAAAAATGGACACACATTGGGAATGGACTTGATTTCCAGCCTTCAGAGCACCTACCGCAGCTTTTGTTACCCATAGTTACCACTGCAGTTTATTAATGTCTTACTATGTCCACTAGACCGGGAGCTCCACGAAAGGGGGTCTGTACCTGTTTCTGTTCACCACTGCACCCCAAGCACCTAGCAGAGCGCCTGGTGTTGGTATGGAACGGATCCACCATAAAGATTAGCTTAATAAAAAGTGGGAGCCATTTCTTTTCTGGAATCTATTAGCATGAGGGAGCAATGAGCATCTTAGAGAGAAAACAATCCCGCACTAAGGCGAGTGAGCCAAAGCATAACAGTTTGGTCCAGCAATGATCTCCCAGAGTCCACAGGTAGCAGGACTGTGGAGTCCTCCTGGACCCTGGGTGCTAGGGTCTGCGGCTGGCCTCAGTCCAGGAGAGATCTCTTTAAGCAAGGCCATAAGGACTGATTCCTCTAACAAGTCCTGGAAGCCATCAGGAGCTCTGGGCAGTGCAGCCTGGGACCAGCATGGCCCAACGGTAAGAGAAGATGAAACGTGGCACTGGGTCCAGCAGACCGCACCAGCGCAGCGTGGCACTTGCACAGCCCAGCAGCACTTGGGCAAGGAGACGGCACCAGCAGCAGCAGCAGGGGTTCAAAGCATTTCAGGGGCTCCCAGGGAACATCAGGGGTCACCAGGCAGGGGAAGAAAAGGGCAGATGTGTGATTCCAAGAAGACTGTGTTAGTGAGCTCCTAGGAAGCAGCCCTGAGAACCCCCCTCCCGCCCACCCGTGCACACACCCAGAAATAGGAGGACATGGGGTCCCAAAACAGCAAGTGAAAACAGGGCATGAGAAAAATTGTGCTCCTATAGATAGGACCCCGCTATTCATACACACACAATGTAAACAAAAATGTCACAGCTCCTTGTAGACCAAGAACGTCTACACATCATGCAGGCAATCAGCTCTCTTCAATCCAAGAGGAGAACATTTAGACATTGAAAACCAACGCCCTGTGCTTTCAATTTCACACTGGGGCCCTAAGCTTCTCTTGGTTCATAATGACATGGAAAACAAGGGTTGGTATTCTAAAGGAATACCTGCTGAATTCCTTGTGTTCCCTTGTTCCCACCAGTCTCGCTGAAATATTTATTTCTAAAATATCCCCTACAACTCTCAAGTGTCTCATTTTATGTACTTAAATTTGCCAATTTTTTTTTTTTTTTTTTTTGCCCACTTAGGGAAAAAACAATTTAATGCCAAATTGTTAAAAAATCGTGTAAAGCTGTCAAAATCGAAGGGAGCCTTGACTGAAAAATTTTGCTAGCATGTGATGTTCTGTGTCAGTTGGCAAGGAGGGGTCACTCCTCTGCAGGTTTTGGCCCAATTGACATGGGTCTAATCCCGACAGCTGGGACTTCATTAGAAGGTATAAATCAGAAATTCTACCCTCCTCTCACTCCAGTCAAGTAAATGGCCTCTTATTTCTCGAGCAGGGGGAAAAAAATCCTAAAACTGACATACTTTCCTGAAACTTCTTCTAACTCACAAAGGGAGGGTATGAAAGGAAATACCCTCCCTCCTTGGCTGGGCTGGAACATGGTTCCTCATACTCATCCCTAAACATATTGCAAAACAATACATCATGGAAACCCAGATCACATACTGTCCGCGTATTGTATAATAAGCTGTTTCTTAAAAAGAACTAAAGAGGAACTCAAAATGCCATTCATTTTATTCAGAGGAAAGCAGTGTCCTTTTTTTTCTTTCCTTTTTTAACCTCTGTGACATCTCTTACGTTCTATTGGGTTAACATGTGATGAGTTACATTGCAAGGAAATATGGAAAGCAAGTTCCTTTAAGAATTTAGATTTGGCCTCTCAGCTTTTAACTTGATGTTTGTCACAGCGTCTAATACTTCCTGTCATCAGGGGTTCTCGATCAGGTTGGCCATCAGAATTGCACATGGAGATTTAAGAAATTACAGATGCCTGGTCCTGCCTTCCCATCTGCTACTCAGTCAGCAGAGCTCATACATATGTATTTTCAAAAGACTCTCTGGGTTCTGGTGCAAACCCATGGCTAAGAGCCCCTGCGTGCATAGTAACAGGTGGTCCTAATTCACTGGAAATAGCTTAGAAATTCAGCAAAAATTACCATGGGCATTCATTTTTAAGGAATTATGTTTTAGTAAGTCAATAACAGGAAGAAATAACTCAGAAAGAGACAGTTCATTTTCCTTCTTCCATTCCTGCTCTGCAAACCCCCAAACCTGGCTCTGCCTTTTCTGCATTCAACGCCCAGATTTCCGAGTCTCATTGAAGAAGAATCACATCTTGATGGGTCACAGAACAAATTCCCGGTTCCGCTCCTCGCTGCGCTCTGCATTGCGCATCCATCCAGGTCGCTGTCCCTAGCCCACCTCACTTCCAGTCCCCAAGCAGTTACCCCACGCAGAGCTTCCCCTTTCTGGTGGTTCTCTCCATCGCTATTGTTCTCAGCAGAAAATGTGCTTCCCAGTTCACGGAGAAATTGGGGCATGATCAGGTGTAAATTACACCTGCTCTCTTTCTCTCTAGTACCTTCATGATCATGAACCCCCTGGGGAGCTTTAAAAATTACTAGTGTTTCGGTCTCATTCCCAAAAAGTATGATTTAATTATGAGGGGTGAAAACTAGGCATCAAAAATGTTTAAAGAGCCTTAGTTGATTCTAACGTACAGCCAAGAAAGAGAACCACTGCTCTTAATTGGAGCTCCAACTCAGAGTCACTCAATGAGGTTTTCTTTGTAAAACTCTGCCTATGCCCAAGTTGCAACCCCAGAGATCCTGGTTCAATTTGTCTGGGGTGGTGTGCTTGGCATTCATATTTTGAAAGCCCTCTATTAAGTGCTTTTTATGTGTTAGAAATACCAGAAGAAATAGACAGAAATACAATAGAGGCAGAGGTCTCACAACTTTGCCTCCGTTCAAGGATATAAACATGTTGATTGTCATGTCAAATTTATTGGTGACCTATAAATTAACAAATTTGTCTCCTACAGAGAATCCAACTTTTCTTCATTAAACATTTAAATGTAACATTTTTTGTGAGATAATATACAGAGGAAGATCTAAGTGCCTATAAGTTAAAAAAAAATTTAATAAAAGAAAATTTAGAAGGGGAATAATTAATAAATAATTTTTAACTGGCAGTGAAAAAAGACTTTTCAAGCACAAGGTTCAAGACTGAACCATAAAGGAAATATTGATAGTTTGAACTATGTCAAAATTAAAAATTCTCCGTATCAAAACACCACGGTAAAATTAAAAGGCAAATGATAACTCTAAACTGTATGCTACATCCAACAGACAAAACTTAACATGCTTAATATTTATAGAACTCATGAATCGCTAGTGCAAAAAGGACTGGACATACCAACAGAAAAACCAATCGAGGACATAAATACATGATTTTTTAAAAAATAAAAGTAGCCAATAAACCTATAAGAAAATATTAAACACAACTACTACTTTAGAAAGCAAATTATGAGGGCAACTATTTTGCCTATGTTGCTGTTTTGGCAAAAATAAGATGAAACAAATTAGCCGGTGTGACAAGGTTGAGGAGAAACAGGTGTGTACTTGCACTGCTGTTGAGAAGGTAAAATTAGGGCACGTGTTTGTGGGAGCAACATCACTCTTTGACAGCACATATCAAACGCCTTAAAATCTTGCATGGATTCTGAGTCCGAAATTCCACATCTGAGCATTTAACCTCAGGAAATAATCATCTGTGCTGAGGTCCCTGCACCACTGACCCAAGACTCCGGGTATTAAAAGACTACACAGCAGGGATTGGACTAGAGCCGTTGTGAGCAGATTTATTTGAAACCTTCCCCTGCCAACATCATACCTGGCACCTCTCACCAATGTGACAGTGGAAACCACCTCCTTTGCAGAGTGCTGAGGTTTTCCACTCAAATAGCCTGTTGACCTCACCTCTAGTAAGCCGGCTCTGGCCATGCACACAGCCTTCATAAAGCCAAACCACTCTTGCCACCCTGGCGCCTTTTATACAAGCCCTTCACGACCCCCTCTATAATTCTCTGCATGAACAGCCAGTCCATAATAGTCATTTTCTTCTGGCAGCATTGTTGCCAAGGAGTCTGGCCATGACCAGATGCTCCAGGGCTTCTGAGGACACTCTGCAGTCATCGTCCTGATACCATCCAGCGCTCAGCCAGTGGCAGTTAACTCTCCCCATCCCCAGAGTCTGTTTTGCCAGTCACCTCACTGAGTGGCTTCTGACTCCCAAACACAGCACAGGGTCCCTTTAAACACAGACCAGACCACCTGCACCACACATATTCACTCTTCTCCCCTGCCCAACTCAAACCCATGTCGCCTTACTGATTCCAACCATCCTTTTCTTCGCAACCCTTTTTACTTCTCAATAAGAGCCATAACAGCGGTGTTTATAATAATTAAAAACTAGAACGAATCTAGTTGTCCAACAGTAGGGGATTAGGTAGATATATCATGGTTCATTAACATAATGGAATATTATTTGCCTAATAAAAAGGGTGCAGTAGAAGATGCAGTAACAAGAATGACATCAATCATACCTTGTTAAGAAAAAAAAAACTTACAAAATAGGTTTTCTTAACTGATGAATGTATATCAAGATGCTTTCAGTTATCAATGTCCAGTTCGTAGGATTATGGTTGATTTCCCTTTTTTCTTTCTTTTTTTTTTATCTCTATTTTACAATCTTTTGAAATGGATATGTATCCTTTTAGAAAAACAAAACATGAGAATTAAAAAATTCAAAACAGCCTGTTAAAAAAATTTATCTGTTTTTTGAAGGTGTTGAGCCTTGTCTACCCCACCAGGATGGGTCTGTGCTCCTTACAAAGCTGAAATTGCCCAGAGCAACAGCAGCCACAGACCTTAGATGGGGGCTCACTTTGCCTCTAGGTGGGACCGTAGAGCCTGGAGAGGTAGAGTTGGTGACCTCAGTTACGAGACTGTCCTAGAGACAGGTACAGTTTACAACTCTAAACGAGGTCCTAGATTAATGGGTTTCAAACGTCTAGCAGAATCACCTTCTTTTTTTCCCAAAATGAAATATCCCATACAACATCAAGTCTTAAACAAACAAAAATTGTGTTGATCTGGTTGAAGTAGGAATTGGAGCATCCAGAGACCCCGGTTCACCTTCCCCTTCTCCCCATCCCACACATGTGCACACACGCATGCAAATTTTCACAGTAGCTCTTGAAGCAGCTTTGCAGGTTTTTAAAATGATGACTCAATAAATAAGCAGTAGTCGGTTTTAACAAGGCAACTTGCATTCCGGCAAGAGGTTTGTTGATTCAGGGTGTGAAACCCAAGCGAAGTTATTTTTATTTCCCATACACGCCCATTCACTAAAAGCACACCTGAGTTCCTAGAGATCCAACCTTTCTTCTATGTAAAAACTTTCTTCGCCAAGTCTATCTACAAACTCCTGCAGACCCCAGGTCCTCCCTTTAGTCTTTTCTGACCTCCAACACCTTAGATAAAATTAAGTTTTCCTTCATCTGTGGCCCCGTAATGCTTTAACTATTATGCTCTCTTTGTAAATGGTCCAAAATGGGATACCGCTTTGTAGATGGTGTCTGGGCTGGGCTACAAATACCATTCCAATGAGTCTTGAGGGTGGGGCTGAAAACTCCCACCCTAACCATGACGCCCTCGTGTGTCTATTTGTATCCATGGGTTTGTGTGGGGATTAAGGAGTCTCGGTGGTGGCTAGGAGGGGAATCTAACGGTGACCGTAATTGGGGTTCAGACAATATAGGTAAACTGGATGTAGGGAGAAACTACGGGACCCCATGGAACAAAGCTGCCTCAAAGAAGAAGACTGGCTCTGCCAGACGCAGCCCCAAGGTCTATGGGTGGGAGAGGAAATGGTATTCAATGGTCTGGACCAACAAACAACAGCATGAGAGACCCCCACTGGGTCCAGTTTTAAAATGGGAGCAGAAGCAAGATGGGAGAGGAAGAGGAGATGTCATCAACAGGCCAAGACTCAGCTAGCTAAACTCAGATGGAAATGTTAAGGTGTTCTTACATAAATCTTAAGATTTATATGTTAATATATTTAGGTATTAATGTATGTTCCATGGAATAAATGAGAATACCCCATGGATACAAAATTAACATAATTTATTAATATGCATGTTTAAATGAGGGTAGGAGACTATTCGAGTGCAAAGTTTGCATTTGTACCCACACACCAGTAAGAGCGGGGGACACTTGAACCATCCTTTGTATGCTTGTTATTTGTTCACATGACCGGGGATTGACATGCTTAGGTACCACGTACAGTGGTGAGATTGCCATGCCTCGGAAACGATATTCCCATGTGAGGCTCAACCTACAAGAAACAACACACTTAGAAGTTGTTGCATGGTAATCACGTGATGCTGGGGCAATTTGATTGGTAACAGGAAGTTAGTACAAAGGATTCCTTGTTCCAGTGAAGACTGCTTTGGTCATAAGCAAATTTCATCGGTAGAATAACTTCTATTTACACATTTGGAAAAGTAAAAGCTACACCAAGATCAAAGTTTTGTAGCTTGGAATTCAGAGTGTTAGGGTGGTGCGAGAGTGTCCATAAGTCCAGGAATTACAGATGACCTTGGTTCCATCTAATAAAGTCAAAATTGCCGCAAGCTATTAGATACATATGCATTTCAGACTATCTGGATAGAGCACAGAACATATTCACTTTCCCCACATTTCCTTAAGGGAGCCAAATTATTCCAGACCTTGTTCCTCATCCACCCCTACCCTATTTCTTTGATTCTGAAGGACCACATGTAATGAAGACATATTTATGTCATACTTGCCTAAGTTCAGATTTATGTATCAAGATTTATATGTTAATATATTTAGGTATTAATTTATGTTCCAGGGAATAAATGAGAATACCCCATGGATTCAAAATTCACATAATTTATTCTATTAATATACATGTTTAAATGGGGGTAGGAGACTATTTGAGTTCAAAGTTTGCATAAAAACTAAACGCATGTATTATTCACATTTCAAAGGCATTTTGAATGAATGCTGGTTTTTTTTAAAGTGTGATTTTATTAAATGGTAAAGATACCAAACCAGACATTAATCTTCCTAAACTGGGGCAGACAAGAGCTCAAGAAGGTGGCTCTTCAAGTAAGAAGAAGCAGTTGTACAAGGTGTTCTAGAGTCTTCTCCCCAAGGCCTACTCCTTCTTTGGGTGTCCTCTGATTTCAATTCTCAGTGTCATCATCACTTCAGGATACAGGGAAAATTCCCCTTTAAAATTCCAACTCATCACCAACAAAAATAAAATGCCACTAACTTAGTCCCAAAAATATACATGTGTATTTCTTTTTCAAACAGAACTTTTAACTTGGACAGAAAGTTTACATTAACACGGAAAACAGAATCATCAAAAACAATCCAGTTTGAAGCTGGGTGTAGTGGCATGCACCAGTAATCCCAGCTACGTGGGAGGCTGAGACAGGAGGATGGCTTGAGCTCAAAAATTCAAGACGAGCCTGGGCAATACAGCAAGACCTCATTTCCAAAAAAAAAAAAAATCTATTTTAAAAATAGACTTGTGTCCTTCAGGAATCTAGAGATATAGCAAAGGGTTTGGAGATTCCCAAATCTCCTCAGTTTAAGATGAACACACTTGGCTCTGGAGGGCAGATATTGTTTGGGAGTGCCTCTTCCTCAGCAAATGGCTCCAACTGCCATCTTATCTACTTGTCACCTGTGTTATGTTAAACATGACAGTCCACCCTCTCCCACCCAAGCACAAAGTGCAAAATGCAAAGTGCTCAGAGTCTCAGACTTCCTAGCGGCCTCCAACTCAGTTTTGCTTCCAATTTGAACAGCAAGAGTGACTTGGATGGGTGGTGAGACAGGACCCATAAATGACTGACCTGCTGTAGGGGTGATCCTTGTCACTCTGAAGCATTCTCCTGAGACTTACTCAATCTGTTCCACTCTGCCCCCGTCAGGGAGCAATCTTACAAGACCTACCCATTTCAAATGCAAAACATGGCGAAATCTTAACCATCCAATAACTAGCATACGAATGTTGCAAATTCAACACAGATATTATGACGTGAAATTGAATGAAAGTTGAAGGAATTTATGACTGGACAAACAAAATGTTCAGTTAACAAAATACTTTTTTAAAGGCCAAACTGTATTTAGTTTTAACCGCTCGCTTTGGAGGAATGTGGCATACTTTGATTTTATTTTTACCTTTGACTTTTTTATAATCCACAGTAAAAAACATATAATTCTCTAGGACATAACTGCTGTAGTCATAGTGATTCCTGTAGCAAAGGTGTCCAAACTATACTCTTTGTTAATCCATCGAAACTTACGGTTTTAAGAAAGTTCCTAGAAAAACATGAATCTGTAATAATTTCCTTAGATGATTTTCTTATTGGAATGAAAATGAAGGTTTTTGGTATTAACTATTTGGTAACTTTATTAATTTACCAGTATTACCAAAATATAAATCAGAAATAATTATCTAGCTCCCAAGGTAGATTTAAAAATAATTATGTTTAGATATCTTCCTTTGCAATCTTCTATTAATATGAGTAATGTTAGCACTTAGAGAAGGTATCATTAAACATGTCACCAGATAACAGAGTGGCAGGAAGGTGAAAGATATATCAAGCTTTTTAAAATATTCATATTTAAAAGAATACTTACTCTTTTGACTCCCTCTAAGAGGATATATCCTGAGTTTTTCAATGATATCAACTATGATCAAGGATAACAGGACCAGAGATACAGGCAGGTCAGGTAACATATCAGGTAAGATATCTGCGGACCCACTGATGTTCTTCTGAATCTGTTTTTAGAAAACCATTTGGAAGCATTAAATGATTGTACTTTCTTTGTTCAAAATTCTTCCAATAATCCAAAAGCAGCACTAAATTAATTATAAATACACTTACTTAAAAAAAAAAAACCTAGAAGCTTGCTTTTCAGCTTCTCGAGTTTAAAACTCCACAAGGTTTTAAGCCATTTCTAGAGATGTAATAAGGGTTCCATATCAGTGGAAGAATTTTCAATTAAAGATACAGCTTGGGAAATGCACGCAGAAATAGAATAGTAGGCTCCCTGTATTGGTACAATGGATAATTCCTTCCAACTCTACTGCTAAGCAGAGGTTCTGAGAGTCCAGCCTCAAACAGCTGGGGGAAAAATACTGACATTTAGGATCTTCCAAGAAAGCAGAGCCCAGGAAACCCAGCAAGGCTTTAGGTTGCTTCCTTTATCTGTTTAAGGTATCTACCAAAAACCTACGGCAAGCATCATATTAACGGTGAAATGTTGAAAGTGTTTCCTGTGAGATCAGGAATAAGCCAAAGATGGTACCTTGAGTGTTACTATTCCAAATTGCACTAGAGGTCAGAGCCAGGGTAAAAGGCAAAAGAAGGAAATCAATAGTAGAAGCATTGGAAAGAAAGAAAAACAAAATACCATTATTCATAGACTATATATGGAGAAATTCTCCCCAGCATGGATAAATTATTTATAAATACCAATGATGCAGAGTTAGAAAGTAAGATTTCTTTTAAAATGACACAGTTGAATGCAACCTCAATTAATGTTTCAAGCTCTTGTGGAAAATGGCAGGCTGAAAATGTATATGGAAACACCAAGAGCAAGAAAGTCTGGAAGAAAAAGAACAAGAAAGGAAGGTTTACTCTTCTGGATATAAAGAATTATTATAAAGCTACAAGAATTAAGGCCGTGTGGCATCAGTACAGGAATAGAAAACTAGCCAATGGGACAGAACAGAAAGCCCAGAATCAGATCACATATGTGCACACCTGATTTATAACAAAAGTAGCACTGCAGATTAGGACAGATTTAAATAAAGCCTGCTCAATCCATTTAAGATTATTTGCAAAAAAAAAAAAAAAAACGCTTGACCCCTTACTGCACAACACAGACAAAAACCAGATCCAAATGGACTGTGAATCTAAAAGAGAATGAAGAAACAATACAGCCTCCAGAGTATGATTAGGGGAACATATTTAGGACTTTGAGGTTGAGATTCACAAGAGGACAAAAATCTTCTCAAACAAGTGACCATAAGCACTATCTGTAAAGGAAAGAAATTGATAAATTGGGATATTTTTAAATTAAGAACTTCTTTTCACCAAAAGATACCATTGAAAGTATCTTCTGACTCAACTGAAATGCTTGCCCATGCACACCAAGAGACATATTCCAGAATGTTCACTGCAGTATTATTTGGAATAGCCTAAACTGGAAACAACTGAAATGGCCATCAGTAGTAGAACTGATAAATGTTTTTAAAATTGTGATATCTTCATAAAATGAAATAGTCTACGCAATGAAAATGAACGAGTTACAGTTATACACAGAAACATGAATGACTCTTACAGCCATAGTTTTGAATGAAAAAAGCCAGACATAAGTTATATGTATTATATATAAGTTAAATAATGTATGTGTATAATCTGTTGTTTGATTTCTCCTTGTGAAAAGTTCAAAAACGGGCCAACTAATCTGTGGTATTAGAAGTCAAGGTAGAAATTACCTCTGGAGAGGAGAGAAAGACAGTCTTTGCAAGGAGCGTGGGTGTGGAGTTGGCCAAGTTTTCCTTCCTGACCTGAGTAGTGTTTATACAGGGGTTTGCTTTGTGGTAATCCATTGATACTGCACATTTACATTTTGTGTGCTTTTCTGTTTGTGTTACACTTCCTTGAAGATTAAACAAGAACAAAAGGAAAGAAGGGCCGGGCGCCGTGGCCCACGCCTGTAATCCTAGCACTCTGGGAGGCAAGGCGGGGGTGGGGGGGATTGCTTGAGGTCGGGAGATCAAGACCAGCCTGAGCAAAAGCGAGACCCTGTCTCTGCTAAAAATGGGTGTGGTGGTGTGTGGCTGTAGTCCCAGTTTCTAGGGAGGCTGAGGCAGGAGGATTGCTCGAGCCCAGGAGTTTGAGTTTGCAGTAAGCTGTGATGATGCCACTGTACTCTAGCTGGGCAACAGAGCAAGACTCTGTCTCAAAAAAACAAGAAAAAGAAAAGAAAAACATGCAACAGGGCATGAGATATCTTAAAAAAGAAACAGAAAAGGCTGTCAAATCCCAGATACGCTGTCCTTACACAACCGTGGTGTTCTTTTAAAGGTTGTAAACCGCACTTTTACAGCTCTTGGGGAACTCCCAAGTGATTTATGAGGTCTTTGTGGAGGAGGGAGGCAGAAATGACAACTCTAGATGGAGATATTCATCTGCTGCAGTTTGACGCGAAGCACATCTGTGTGGTCTTCCGAAGTTATTCTATGCATTCATACATTGTCCTAATGCAGTATCTAAGATGTAGTCTAACAACCGTGTAATTTCTAATATCCTACATTACTTGGTACTCACCTCTCTCACGACGTTATGATACTTGTTCTCATTGCCTGTTTATTTTTCTCTCTACTGTTGGTAAATAATTACTGATGCCAGAGACTCTGCCATATTTCTTGAGTGCTCTATCTTGAAGATCTAATAGTGCCTGGCCTGTCAGATGCACTTAATGAATATTTACTCAACATATGAATGAAACATCACAAAGTAACATAAGTTGTGTACTTTGGGGAATTTGAAAATTATATCTTTCACAGCACCTTGCAAATTAATAAGATTAGTAGGGCATTCTTCTTTGACCTTCCTGGATAATAAAGTTCTCACAGCCTGAAAGTTCTGCTTATAATATTCCTGCCTTGAAGATGCCCATCCAAGTCCTTTTGAAGCTATATTTAGTCTAAACGTAAACTCAAAGTTCTTTCCCAATAAATAACATGTGCAAATTATTTGTCAATAGATATCTTATCAAAGGCCTTAGAATGTAAACGGTTGTTCCCTTAGATGATGTTGTATTCATTTAGAACCAAGGATGATCATGAAAAACATCAGGTTGGTGGGAGAAAGAGATTCAGATTAACTTTCAAATTCCTTACTTTTTTATTATTTTAAAATAACATTTCTGTCTCACATACACAAATATAAAAGTAAACTTAAAAAAAATTGGCTGCTGGATTTGCCTCCCTAAGCACAGAGAGGACAATGATCTTCGTACTTTCAATATACAGATTGCAATTTGGAAGAAGACTGGAGTAAGCAAACTTTAAGGCATTTGTTGGGCCCACTGCTCTACCAAATGTCAGTAACAGGAAGTTTTCAACTCTCAAAATCTTGTAGCAGAGGAAATCAAAATGCCATACCTCGGTCACCGCTACAGAAAACGCGAAACTGGGCAAAGTGGTGAGTGTTACGCACATCATCAGAACAGGTCTCCTGGCAAGGGAGAAAAAAATAAGCCAACGCCATAATGTACAAGATCAACAGTTCCTCTTACATTTTGCTAAATTCACAGTTCCTGTTCCATTCATCTACAGTTTTTCTAAGAAGCTGCTGCTTCCCTATTTCCATTTCCCAAATGTTTGCGTATGGCAAAGAGGAACACAGTGCAAACAACGGAGTGCTTTTCTAGAACAAAGGGTGAGAGATTTCCAAATAATCCGAATAATTTGCAAACCATAAATGACTCAAAGCATCAAGGCGCAAGTCGAATGACATTTAGCCTTTCTGTAATTCATTCATAGAATTCCACTCAGGTCGGGCTCTGGCGATCAACTCTAAGGAAGAACGGCATGACTTTCTCAAGTTATACCCTGTGTCATAAAACTGATTTTTCAAAAAATACATTTAGAGATGATAAGCTATGAGATACTTAGAGATCACTTACCCAGAAAACCAACCGAGGCTAAAAGAAAGCCGTGGAACAGATTCCCCCCCATATCGCTCAGAAAGAACCAACCCTGCCAACAACTTGATCTCAGACTCTCAGCCTCCAGAAATGTGAAACAATAAATTCCTGTTGTTTAAGCCATCCAGTTGGTGGTACTTAATTATGGCATTTCTAGGAAACTCATACAGATTTTGCTACTGGGAAGTGCAATGTTGCTGTAAAAATACCTAAAATCATAGACGTGGCTTTGGAATTGAGTAATGGGTGGATAGAGGCTAGAAGAGTTTTGAGATGCATGACAGAAAAAGCCTGGATTGTCTTGGGGAAATTGTTGGTAGAAACCTAGATATTAAAGGAGATTCTGGTCAGGGCTCAGAAAGAAAACAGGAGAGCTATAGAGAAAGCTCCTGTCGTCTTAGAGAACAGATATAGTGCCATGAACAGAATGTTGCCAGAAATATGAATGCTAAAGGTGCTTCTGGTGGGGCTTAGGATGGAAATGAGGAACATGCCACTGGAAACTGGAGGGAGGTGATCCTTTTTATAAAATGGCAGAAAATGTGGCCGAATTGTGCTCTGTTGGGTAGAAACTAGAACTTGTAAGTGATGAATTCAGATATTTAGCGGAGGATATTTCTGAGTAAAATGTTGAAGGCACGGTCTGTTTTCTCCTTGTTACTTATAGTGTGATGTGAGCAAAGAGAGGTACATCGAAGAAGGAATTTTTAAGCAAAGAGGAACTAGAACTTGAAGATTTGGAAAATTCTCAGCCTATCCATATTACAAAAGATGAGCAAGTGTGTGTGGAAGAGATCATCAAGGTTGTGGCTTGAGAATCCAATCAACTGTGTCAGCAGAAACACTGCTGGCTTGCACTGAAGGTGTCAGAAATGGAATAAAAGGAAGAAAGGCTGTTGGACTTCTGGGACTCCAGGGAGGAAACCGGCTGATTAGAGCTGTTCGGCTGCAAACGTGTCATCCTTCAGGGAAAGGGAACAATGACACTGACAGTGATTCAGAGGCCGGAGAGGCTGGCACTGCAAGCACAGGCCCAGAGGTGCCCTCCATGAATTCAGAGGGCAGAGCCGCCATCCAGGGCTGAGGGGGTGGGGCCACTACCCTGGTGGGCTTGGAACGCAGGCCCGGAGGATGGAGCATCAAGCCACAGAGGGTTATTCTCAAACCTTAAAATCTAGTGGCATTTTCCCTCTTGGGTTTTGCACTTGTTTGGGACCCAAGACTCCTTTTTCCCCTTCCAATTTCTCCCTGGTGATGTCCACTCCACTGTATTTTGGAAGCCAGTAACTTTCTGCCTGGTTTCACGCCTTCACAGGTAGAGAGGAATTTTGCCCCAAGATGAATCATAGCCCACTTCTCACACATAACTGATCTGGGTGATTTAGATGGTGAGTTTTGGGACTTTGAGTTGATGATGTTTAGGTGAGATTTTGGACTTAAGAGTTGATGCTGGAACAATTAGGACTTTTGGAGACTTTGGGATGAGTGAATCTATTTTGCATGTGGAAAGACCATGAACTTTGGGGTGTCACAGCGTGGAATGCTAAGAATTGAATTGGGACATGTTTAAGTCCCAACCCTCAGTACCTTAGATCATAACCTCATTCGTAAATAGGGTCTTCATTAGAGATAATCAAGTTAAAATGGGGTGTTAGGGTAGACCCTAATCCAATATGACTGGTGTCTTTTTAAAAAGGGAAAATTTGGAAACAGACATGCACAAAGGGAAGATTATGTGAGGACACACAGGGAGAACACCATGCAAAAATGAAGGCAGAGATCAGGGTGACGCATCTACAAGCCAAGAAACACCAAAGATTGCCAGCAAACCACTGGAATCCCAGATATGGGCATGGAGCAAAACCTCCCTTACATCTCTCAGAGGGAAACCCCGCCCCCCCCCCCATCACCTTGGTCTCAGACTGCTAGCCTCCAGAATGTTCAGACATTTGAGAATTTGAAACAAACTGCTGTTGTTTAAGCCACCAAGTTTGTGGCACTTAGTTACAGCAATCCTAGGAAGTTAATACAAGGAACAGAATTTATGATAGAATGTCACAGACACTTCTTTGAAGGTCTATTCATGCCAAAACTAATGCAAGGTTGCAATTGCAGTACAGAGTGGCTGCAGAGAAGGACTTGTGGGTATGGTGTAATGTCCAGAAGAAAGACTGAGTTAGTAGCCAGGCGTGGTGGAGCACACCTGTAGTCTCAGCTACTTGGGAGGCTGAGGCTGAGGTAGGAAGATCGCATGAGCCCAGGAGTTCGAAGTTGCGCTGAACTGTGATCACACCACTGCATCAAACCTGGGTGACAGAGCAAGACGAAAGGAAGGAAGGAAGGAAGGAAGGAAGGAAGGAAGGAAGGAAGGAAGCCAGCCTGAGCTAAGGTACTACAAAAGACCTCTATGCACATCTGTAATAAATTGGCAATGGAAAGGACTCCCCTAGGAGTGGGGCCCATGAAGAAAGAACTAAGCTAAGCCACACAGGGTTAAAAACTCCTGTTTGTGCAGCAAGCATTCTGGCCCTGAGATTTCTCACAGAGGAAGTATGGTCAGTGGAAAGGATGAGAAAATAACTTGGGAAATGACTCTTTGCTCAGAAACTTATAAAGATTCTCTTCTACCTAACCATTAAAGTCAAATGCTTGTCTTTCAAGGCTTCCCCCAGTCTGGCCTTACTGCTCCAACATATAATAACACTCCCACTCCACACTGCACCTTAGTGAGCTCATACCACATGCCAAGAACTGTAGGAAAGCATTTCATATACCTCACTCAAACCCCACAACAGTCCTCTGAGTGTGGTATCACCCCTATAAATTTGCCCAAGTTCCCACAGCTAGGACATGAAAGACGAGTTCTAATCCAGGTCTTTCTAACTCCAAAACTCACACTCCTACCCTAACCACTCTGCAATACTGCCCAGCCCACTTCTCTCTACTTGCTCCTTTCTAAGGGAGTTGGTTCTCTCCCACCCCTTAAGGAATTCATGCTCTTTCCTACATCAACTCATTATTCGTCCTCATTCTCCTGCTCGGGGATGTCTTCCCATACCATCTTGCCAAGCTTGGCGCAAATGGAGCTTTCCTCATGAGACTTACTCTGACCACTGCAGAGCACGGCAAGCTCTTAATAAAACTGAGTCCATAAATCCCATGTGTTGAAGACCTGCTGAGTGTGGGACACCATGGTGGGATCATGGGTGGGGTAGGAAGGATGAATCTAAAAGGACATCCGCTCTACTGTCAGAAGTTTTGATGACTCTCTTCTCTGGGCTAATAAAGGACTTGTGGTGGGCCACATAAAATGTAGTGATCTACTGTATCATGGTTTATATTACTCTAGTTTTTTCATGTATAAATAACTGTGCAGTCTCCACAGTAGACTACAAACTCCCTGAGGAGGGAGGTAATAACTGAGACAGGAGACATTCTCCTACAGTAATCTGGGAACAATGCCAATTAGAAGGAAGAATTTGTGTAGGAAGGTCATTTGGAGATGTAGACAGAGGTCCGAGTGGATGGTCTTAAATGCCAGGCTAAGTCCTAGGATATAGGGGGCAGTATACCTGCTATCTGCATGGGGACAGCTCTGCCAGGTAGTCAATGGCTACTCAATAAATGTTTATGAAAAGAGGGACTGAGTGATGGAAAATGGGAACTGGAAAGAAATTCAGATAGGTAAATGTATACCTATTTAAACAAACCCATAGAGTGGACTAATGGGTCACTATTAACCTGTAGGATTTCCAGTAAAGCCAGGAGTTTTAGTCAATGTCACTCAATTATGAAACAGGTGACACAGTTGCAATTGAAGCCAATAGCATTATATTGATAGCTGATGTCAGTGGCTGCATCCATAGGACATCTGGGTATCAGTGACATCCTATCCAGGCACTAAAAGGACAGCCAACATCCCAAGGAGACTTTCAAAGGACAAAAAGTCCAGAAACCATGGGACAAGAATGACTGATGGAACTCTGCACACTGGAGACGAGAAAACTTAGATGACTCAGACGGGGCGTGACTGGGATGGCAGAGTGATGCAGCTGCCTCCAAATATTTGGAAAGCTTGAATGCAGAGACAGTAAGCTCAGGGATGTCAGCCCTGGAGTCACAATTTTGGGAGTCGTCATCACACAAGTGGCAGTTTATATCATGAGAGTGCTTAAAAAGAATTAGAAAGAGAAAGTTAAGGAGCAAGGGGTAGAGCTCCTGGCCATGGTCAAATGCATGGGTTTATAAAGAGGGCAGAGGAGGTGAAGTCTGCAAAGAGGATGGGAAGAGAGCTACATGGTGGGAGGTTTTATTCCAACACAAGGAATAAGGAAGACTGTTCTAATAATGAGAGCCATAGAGAGTAGTGAATTCTCTGTAAAATCAGAGGTGGACCATCTGTCCATGTGGTGAGAAATAGTGTAGTAGATGAATTCTAAGATTTCTTCCAGCTTTAGGATTCTGTGAAATAATGTCAACATTAGATTCTACAAGCAAGGGGAAGAGTAGATTTTTAAGGGGTGCAGCCGATGTGCAGGAAACTTCTCTTTAAGAAGAGTAATACCCCATCAACGAGGACTGGGAAGGAATTTAGGGGAAAAAAGAAGCAAGACATGAGAACACTAGTGGGTGAAGGTTGCCAGAGCCTGAGCATGAGCTAACAAGATGCTCTTCATTTTTCCTTGGAGAAAATCAATCAGGACAAATGGTCCAACACTGGACCTGAATATATGAAAATGCAGGAGATGATGACAGAAACTCCAGTGCATGGTGGCCCTGGAAATAAGGGCCTGACTGGGATAAGGAAAACGGCCACGGAAAACAAGGAGCAAGAGAGATGAAGATGGGAGAATGAATGGAATGTGGTGACTTATTGCATATGGCAGGGAGAGAAGAACAAAAGTAGATACAGTCACTCGTGCTGATTTACTGGGTTTGCTGGGGCAAGGAAGAGAAAGTCTGTGGTCAAGTAAGGCCGAATTATTGATACTGAATATATAAGAGTATGACAGACCCACTGGAGATGGGAGTGTTCTGGGAAGAAGTCACTGTGAACCACTAGAGTTAGGTTATCAGTATCTTACCAATGACCTCTCGGAGGTGCTGAAAAAAGTGAGCTCTATTTCCTTTGGGTTAGCCAGTCTGTCCAGCTGTGCACAGATGGTGCTGTGTGTTCCACTTGCATGGGCTACTGTGGAACGGTAAGGTGCTCAAGGGACCAGGGTCTCAAGACAGACGCCCTTGGGGCCATCTTGGCTCAACTATGCATTGGCTGTGTGATCTTTTTAACTCCTGTGCCTCAATTTCCTCATTTGTAAAGTGGAAACTACAATTGCCTCATATATAAAGATTAGAAAATTAACTAAAATAATACAGACAATGTCTTTAGAATTATGCTTGGTACATAGTAATTGTTCAATAAATATTTGCTCTTATTTTACTATGACTACAACTACTTCTACTACTACTACCACCACCGCGACTTTAAACAGATCAACGGCAAAATCTCACCAAGTATGTTAAAGATTTAAGCAAGATAAAATGTCACCTGAAATGTTAGGGTCTTTCAAACTTGGCAATGCCCAGGATTCATGACATGTCGTAGTCGGAAGTAGCTGTACCCTGAAGGACTCGAGGATTCCTCAGATATAGCTCTGGGTCCCAAGACAGTCAGGGAATCTCCACAAATACTTTAGGATTATCCTGCCCTGATGTACCTTCTCGATGGGGATCTGATCTGGGTTCAGGCTAGTCATGTACCTCAAAGGTTTCGCCCATTTACTCATATTCCAAGAAAGGGTCTTTCTTGTTTACTGGAATACACAGTTTCGTGTGTATATAAATAGCTTTACTTCATATCCCCAAATATCTCCTTCATTTATTATGAATTATGACAGGTGTCCCTAGAAGGGAACAATAATTCTAAAAGAATGAGGAAGTGTAACGTACAAGAGGGAAGGAAAGAACACTGGATTAAAGTCCATACTCCACCGTTGATTTAGTGCATGTTTTACACTCTCTGAAATTGTTTCCTCCCTTAGAAAATGGAAATTATGTCCACTTGGTCAATTTTACAACAGTGGCATGCAGGTCTAGTGAGAAAATGAAACATAAAAACACAGTGTTAATGCAACCACTTTATAAGATCTAAATGACATCACTGTGTTGGCCCTCATTATTCTCAAAAAATAAAGGAGACCTGTAAAATTGTCCAAATTCAAGGAATATCATTGAAAGCTTATAATGCTCTTCAGTTTTATCATCACTTCTACTGCTTTTCAGAGTCATTCTCAGAATTAAGATCACATTTTAAATGAAAATAGTAAATTCAGTCTGAGGTAATAACACTAGTATTCATTGAGTGCTTGCTACATACCTTGCTAGGAACTTTATACACATAATCTCATGCAGCTTCCTAAAACAGCACTCCAAGGGAGAAACTAAGTTGTCCCTGTTTTGCTCATGAAAAAACTAAAGCTCAAAGCATTTAAATAACTCACACAAGGTCTCACAGTCAATGTCAAAGCTAGGACTTCAATCCAGGTCTGGTCTCCCTTAGATGCATTCCTGCAGCACACCCTTTGCTAGCTGATGGCTTGCTCTCTCCTGAAGACCAGCCTTAGAGGGCTCACAATGCCACATGGACCTCCAGGGAAGCTCCCAAATAGTCTCAACAACATGAAATCTGTGAATGTTGAGGATCTATGAAATTTCACGTAAACAATTATCTAATTATTCTTCAAAAATAATTCATAATTCATACTTTCAATCCCCACTTTCTACAGTATCAACTAGTTTTGCATCATCTTCATTTAGCAACTAAGGTATAACACCCTATATATTACCACATATACTATAATATCCAAATGCACATCTTTGGGAATCATATATAATATGCAAATAGGCATCTTTGGGGGAAATGTATCCTGATGACACTAAAAGAGTTGCATTTTTCTTGAAACATGCTTAGCATTCAAAATCAGAAGGAATAAAGGAAAAGTTGCATAAGATAGAGGAAATAGCATGAAATCTGACAGATCTGGGCTCACAAATCCCAGCTCCACCAGGTAACTAGCTTTCTCTCGTGACAAAGTTAATCACCTCTTCAAGTTTCAGTTTCTTTTTCTTAAAATGAGAATGCCAACACCTACACCTCACTGGGGGATCATAAAGTTGAAATCTAATAGCATGGAATGTGTAAAGCTCCCAGAATAGTTTTCAGTAGCTATTTCTTCCCTTCTCCATAAAAGATAATTATATGGTAGTGTTTACGAAGGAGGCCATAAGGACACAGTTCCACAGTTTCACCGAATTTACAGATAACCTGTGGGTGGGGCATGCCACATCCACAAACAGAAATGAAAGACTGGAAGAGTATTTCCCAAAAGAAATGACTGAAAGATATAATTATTGTGACAGCCCAAGATACGGTAGCAAGATTCTGTAGCAAGATACTGCAGCAAGATGTACAAAATGCAATCTGAGCCGACATGAGGCCAGTGGTATACCACATGCACTGGGGAATAGAAACAAAAGCCTACCCTCTTCCTTAATTTCAGTTGCTCCAGGAGGTCGGGACCTCGACCTTCAAACAGGCAGTTTAGGGTAGTGATTAGAAGTAACCATTACGGAGTTAGGCCTGGGTCCAAAGCTGGGCTCTTCCACTCACTAGTTGACTGACTTTCGGAAAGTTTCCCCTTGGGAATAGCAATGATAAACTCATGCAAATATCTACTTTATGAGGTCAAGTAGATATATATATACCACCTCATATCAGTACTTACCTTGGCACATAATAAATGATCCATAAAGAAGCAATTATAGCTTAATAACAATAACAATAAATGATATGGGAAGATTTGTGCTTGACTTTCAGAATCTAGAGTCCTGGGGATTTGAACCAATGTGAAGAAAAACAAAAAACAAAACAAAACAAAAAACACCAAGAGCTCTTTCCTGGGCTGTACCAGGCCAGCTTCCCATCAGTTTACTCCTGTTGTCCTGTGGACCTTCCACCATTCCCTCAAAGTTCCTGCCCCACCCCAGGAGTCTTGAGCAGTCAAAGCAACAACCAGGGAAATGAGGGGAGTGAAGGGCCCAGCCCAGCTCCAAGCAACCCCTTGGATGACCACAAGGCTCCGGACAGGTTTGGAAGCCCCTAAACCCTACTGACAAAAGCAGTGCCAACAACAAAATGGTTTATTTCCAGAATTCCCTTAAAAGCTCTGCCCTTGGGGAACTGCAAGTCTCCTGGCAAGGTTCTCGGGGCCACACCCAGTATCAGTGCGGAAAGAGAAGTTCATGAACTACACACTTCTGCTCTGCACCTCAGCATCCTCCTGAAGAAATTTCTAGCTTTCTTCCTGTATCTATTATTTTCCCATTTCTGCCCTTGCTTATGTTAAAATTCCTAGCTCCTCCCTTTTTGAATGCGTTCTATGTCGTTCAACTTTAAAATAAAAGATCGGTACAAAAGAAAATTTAACTTATCAAGGAAAACAAAGAAAATACCAGGTCAAGTAGATATATATATACCAAATATATATATATATATATAAATATATATAAATATATATATATAAATAACAATCAGATCTGAAGGTCTAAAAGGAAAAGTACATTAGTATCAGAAATTATTTGTTCTCAATACCTCTATGTGGATTCTGTAGTCACTAGCTAAACTGCTAGCTAACTCAACATTAAATCTTGATTTATTTCAATTAGTTCTGTATTATTATTGAAGTACTTCCCCCAACAAGGATAAAAGAATTTACCAGCATAGTAAAGTATCATTTTTTAAAGTGTAAGTAAAGGAACTAGTTGGCTTAAAAAAAATGTTAGTTGGTTAATGTGGTCAAAGTGTGCCTTCAACGCGCAAAATGCAATGGAAACATTTAAAAATAGACATTACTTTCAGTCTTACACAAAAGTAAAATCATATTTTATAATCTTGCAATTATGATTTGTGTAAGTTAATTCTAATAACTTTATGCAGTTTAGTGTTCAGAGGAATTAGGTCCAGTGTTTGCTACTTAGGGTAGCATGGACCAGTGCTAACTCCAGTCTTATTAACACATGTAGTTTGTAATTATCACTCAGTAAAAATGCCCGGAGAAAAATTACTGAAGATACCATAATATCCGTGCATTTACAGGAACAGTGATTATCACTCTGATTAACCTCACATCACATACACTCATGCCATGTCAACCCTTATACTCAGTACATTAGAAAACATCTTTGGAAGCATCATGGGATTCCTCGTTAAAGAGTTCTTGTACTTACCATCCTGTAATTTTTTTGTAAAGATAATGTCTCTTGTATAAGAGAACTTTTACAGGAACCCAAATCACCAGGGTCACTAAAGCCACGTAGGCAACAGAACAGGACACGATCAGCCAATAATGTGTTTTCTCAGACACAGTCCTGGTCCTCTGATAGGCGGTGGCAAACTGCTCCATGATCACAAGTGTGGGAACGGAGAAAGCTGCAAACTCCAGAAGCTCAAAAACCACAAGCTTGATGAGCCTTCCAGAAGCCATCCTGAGGAAGCGCAGGGGGCCGAGGATACCGCTGTTCTCGCTCTCTGACCCTGGGCAGCATACGGACACACAGATACTGAACTGGGATCAAGTTCCTTGTTCACGAATCACTAACCAGTGACTTTTTATTCTTTTATTGACCCTCCTATGGTTCAATGATCTGCCAACTTAACAACCGTGGTCTCTTAAAGAAACAGGGCCGTTGTGGAAGGGATCACTCAATGTATTTGCACACCTATTATTAGAAGTTAAATAAACTTTAAACCATGCCCGGGAGCATTTGTAAAAACAGGGATTTTTTTTTTTTTTAAATGTGGTGTTTATTACTAATACTAGCAGAAAAACCATTTATGTAATATTCTACTCTTGCTAAGTAGAACTGTTAGAATAATATAATTTTAGAGTTCAAGGGGGAGTTTTTCATATCCAAGCAAAGTCAGGCAAAAGGAGAGACTCAGATCTTGAGTCTTCATCTTGGAAAACCACCCATCCACTTTCATGAGCTTGAAAAGGAAGTTTGGATTCACTGTGTTAACTCCCTAAGCAGGATTCTTCCTGATACTTAAAATATTCATTCATTATTGCACATTAGTTGACATATAACAGAAATTAATGTTATTTTTATGTTGCTGGTCAGGAAACTTAAATGGCGATATTAGAAACCTGTTATCAGGATTAACACATTAGGAGCTATCAATAACTAGTTCAAAAGCACATCAAATATTTAAAAGGCAACAATTTTTCCCCTGAATATAATATATTTGAGCACCTATGATGAGCATTTTCCCAGGTGTTAGAGTGGGAAGATGAATGAATGATAGAGGTTCCTGCCCTGAAAATATTCAGTCCAAGGGAGGAGACAAACCTATGAACAACAAAAAAGAACCAAGGTCAGAAGCATAAACTCATTGCTATGGTAACACGCAGGAGGAGCTTCAGCTTTGGGCTGGGGGGAGGGCAGGGAAAGATAAGGGCAAGCAAGATGCTGGCGTTTGGGTGACATTTCAGACAGAGGCAAGGAGCCTGCGATGGTTGATGGGAGTCTGGCGTGGCATAGCAGGGAGCGGGAGACAGAGACGTTAGACAAATCGGTTGGGATCAGAATGTAAATGTCCCGTTAAGGATTTGGGCAGGGGGCGTGACTCTGTGTGTGGCAGGCTGCAGTGGGAAAGAATGTTTTCTGAACACAACAGTCCCTTGGCTATTTGGAAAGGAGGTTCAGTGCTGACGTGGAGGAAGGAAGAGGGGTGCCACTCTGGAGGCAGGGAGGCCAGCTGGGAGCCACAGAAGAGTCTGGGTCCCAGGTGCAAGCCCCGGCTGACACAAACAGAGAGCGAGTCATGAGGAGGGCAGACATTGACATCTGCAGGCATTGACGCCCGTCCCTTTTATAAGTTTGCTTCTTTAAATGGCTTCCCCTGCGCCTGCCGTCACCCTGATGCAGACCAATATTTCTCTAGGCTTCTCTCTCCCAAGGCCCTTGGCAGGAGGGGACCCCGTGCTGCCTGGCTTCCAGGAGCATCCCAGGATGCTGGTGGAGTCTCGGAGGATTAACGCCTTCTGCCCTCCCACCACAGAACAATTGGTCAGCCGATTCTTCAAGGTATCTGGTGATTTTACTTGAACTCAAAGTTTGAATGCACTGAAGTTTAGCAGTTCTCTCAAACTAAAGCAGAGATTTGGGGGAACGGTGACAACAATATGAAAGGGTGGGGCAAAAACCCATCTGAGCAGCTGTCGTGTTCTCGACTATTTCTAATACCCTGTAGTTGACATCAGTTATCTGTATCATCCCTGATGAAAATGTCTATTTAAATGATGCTAGATGCAAACTATATTTTAACCTCCTAATCCTCTGTCTTCAGTCATGAGCACTATGTGGAATCATAATTTCTTCTACAAATTTTGTGTGTTAATAGGAATTGCAACCCAAGAATTCGAAGAGAGTTACTGAATAAAAAATAGCCTGGCTCTTGGAAAAGAAGTCTCTTGCCCAGGTCTATGATTCCATTTGAATGCTCAATTTTTATTTCCACTTAGAGGAATTTAAAATTTACATTAGCTTTGAATTTCTCTGCTGTAATTTTCCTCTGCTTCATCATCCCCCTTCAACTTTAACTTCAAAGATGACACACAATAGCATTAGCATCCATGTGACACGTGACTTGTGTTCTCTACCGCATGGGACACTCTGGTCACTAGCTGTGCTTTCTTGGAGCAGGAAGGAGGCTGTGATTCTCGCTCTCTGTCCACAGTGAACCCAACTCCATGTAAAGAAACAACCGACTGTGTTCACATTGTCCACTGAGCACTTACCGTGTGCAGATCACGGCCGTCCTTGGTAACTTGCGCTCTGGTTGGGGAGATGACACAGCTGCGCAGGTAACATCTGAGGACATTTACGGAGCGTGCTGGGCAGGGAAGGGCTGCCCTGCTCACAGTTTTCCATTCTTCTTCTCCAGACACAGCTACCTGGAGGGACAGGCACTGGGCCATAGAGTATCCAGCAATCTGTGCATGGCCTGGGATAAACCGGGCCGATCAGATTCTCACCCTTAGGAATGTGAACTAAGAAACATGGAAAGAATTTGCCAAGTGGAGCTAAAGGAGGCCACGATTTTGAGTCGGAATTAAAGCAAACCAAACTCTATGTGCTAGATTCCCACCCCACCCCTGGCATGGTGTCAGTACTCAGTAACTATCTGATGAATGAATGAAGGAAGGAATGGATGCACAACTAGAAGCCAGACAATGAGGGAATAAAAGAGTTAGTAGAGTGAGGAATGTGATCCAGAGAGCGAGAAGACCGGAACAAATCAACAGAGAGAAATAAGCATGCCTAGAAAGGCCAGTGTCTACAGGCGGCTCAGTTGTTGAACTTTCCAGATCACGCATATCCTTACAAAAGGGAGTCTTTGTTCTTTGCAACAGAAAGGGCTTGAATATAAGACAAAGGAGTATGTTTCCGAACAGAGGCCAAATATCATTCAGAAACAACTTGTAAAAATACTGGAAGATTCAGAGGTGAGGACAGAAAAAAAGTCACAATAGAGTGAATCAGAGACGACTTCTCAGAGGAGGTGAGGGTGGGCCTGTACTGGTCCTTCTGACTCAAGCGATATTTGTATATTGCTACCACAACCTTCGCTGTATAGTGCGGTGACATTTCCTTTGAAAAATTGTTCTAAGAATGTTCGTGATGTATTAAGTTGGGAGGGGAGGGGAGAGAAGCAAGTTGCAGATACTATATATAATAACATGAATGGTACAATCCCATTTTGTTTTAAGATACTGTAGTTGTAGATTTATACGTAAATTTAAAAATCCAGGGAGATACTCGTCAAACCGTTAATAGTGCTGGCCCTGGGAAGTGGGAGGTGGGAATTTTTCACTTCGTATTAGAGGGAGTTTTCACTTTTTATGTATTAATGTTGCCATAGTTTGAATATTTCACAAGCAAAAAAAATTAGAAAATAATCATAGACTAATAAAAATCTATTTAAAATGTAATTCCAGTTTAATAAAAATTGTGTGCTCTATTTTTTTTAAATCTTTCTCCCACCAATGTGTTTTCCCTTGATTTTCCTTAAGCCGAAGCCAAATAAACTAATTTCACTCATACCTATCCTTTTAATGGCAGTAACAACGAGAGTGAAATAGCCAAGAGGCAAGCGGAAGGCAGGGGAGAGCCCTGAATAACTGATTCCTGGCCAGGCCTTTTGGGTTGAATCGGATTACTTTATCCCACTCTCATAGGCGAGGGCTAAAAAGTGCAGCTTCATCCTTGGACACCCACTTTGCTTTCTTCCCTGTGCAACTTTTCCTTACTCTCCTTCTCCAAGCGGAATTAAGCATTTTATTCTTTGTGTCTAAACACCTTCTGAATACTTCTAGGGTAGCACCTATCACCTTCTATCATTTGTGTACACACTGGGTCTCCTACAAAATTGTAAGCTCCTTGAAGACAGGGAATATTTGCTTTCATTGTTGTACCCTCATTTCTCAGCAGGGGGCCTAGCACATAATAGACCCTCAATACACATTCATGGAAGAAATGAATGAACAAATGAAGTGTAAAGAAGTGGCGAGTTGCGAGAGGGAATGTGTAAGGCTTTGATAATGGTTAACTCTTCTTTGATGCTAAGGGAAGGCTGCCTGTCACACTGACATTGCAGAAGGAGAGATCTTACACCATCTGTCCCGATACAACCTGTTCCCCCAGTCCACAGGCTTCGATTCCCTCGCTTGGTCCCCAGTAAAGCCACCAGCTCTCCTTCCTCCATAGCCATGCCTCCTAAGGCTCCCAAGGTAACAGAGAAAAGACAAAGTCCCCGTGGATTGCAGAACTCATTAATCTCATGCTGCATGTTAGGAGAAGACTGTGACCCTTTCCAAGCATTCACAAAGACTTTACAGACGCCGACGCTACAATATCTTTCCCAATCTGTGTGTCCTCAAAAGTGCACATTCCATAATGGGTTTGAACCATTAACAAAGGAGACTGCAGAGAACTGCCTGGCATCTGTCTGGTCCAAGGCACAGCCTTCAATTATTTCAGAGCCTTCCACCCTTCTAAGGGGTCATTTGAATTTTACATAACAGATCAGGAGGCAGGGAAGGTCCCTTCATGAGGGACAGGGCAAGTAGCTAGCTTGGCAAAGAAAAAGAATGCCATTATGCCGACACTAAGCTACCGCGGGAGGAAATAATGCCAGACCCCCTCTTGGACACAAAGGCAAAGGGAGACGAAAGAGGGCTTAAAGTCACCTACCCTTCCGCGGGGACCCGTTTACACCAATCCTGATTTCTTTTCCCTTCTACGTCCCCTGATGACTCTGCCATGCAACTGCACTGCCAGTAACTGGAAGGACATGGAGAGGGACATTTTCAAACCACTCAAATTCTTGACTTGGGTTAGTCCAATACAGATGCGAGGAAGTCTGTGCCTTAGTTTGCTCTTTAATGCTGCGTTTAACAACTTCCTGGTAGGAAACAGATTTGGTTTTCTGAAGCTGGCTCCGTGGTAAAAAGACTGAGCCTTGCGGTTAGAATTCACTTCCATGTAGGAGTGTTGATGCAGTGTTTTTATTTTAGTAAGCAGAAGATATCACTCTGTGCAGGGGAACACCTGTTCCCCACACTTCCAACTGTCATTTCCTTCCTGCAGGCAGGAAGTCAAAAATTGAAAGTCTCTAAAATTGTTAGTAAGATCATTTGTAATCTCAAGGTTTGTTCATTGTTTTCGGCGTGGGGTCTGTGAAACAAAATGTACAAACTGCCAGGAATGTTCTGGCATATCCGTGGCTTGTTTCCTGTCATCATACAGTGTTGATGTGCAAAAAGGCAGGAGTTGGTGGCAGTGAAACTGCTCTTGGGATCAAGCTGGATCGCCCGAGAGCCTGGGGAGGAGGTGAGAGCATGTCCCTAGGCCTAATTTACTGATTATTTGCAATTTCCAAAGTGTCACTGATCATGAGAAGTGGGTGTTACCAAATACATCACTTGAGATGAACTAAGTAAGATCATGTTACCATCTGATACATGTCTCCTTTACCAGGGTTATGCTATCACAGTACAGACTATACTAAATTTACATTATAGGAAACAGTATAATTTCATCTGTCTATGAAATAAGCAACTTGGTAAGAACAAAGACAATAGCATATTCAATTTTATAACCCTTTTCTAATGGTTCTTAAAATTAAAATGCATGTCTTTACTTTTAAAAAATAATTATACTCCCTTGAAGTATGTTATTCTATTAAAATTGCCCAGATGTTGAGAGGAAAAAAGAATGAATTTTAACACTTCCCACTCCCCCTATATAGCCATCACACAAATTGTGTGTGTAATAGTGTGTAAACCAGAGTGAGGAATACAAAGAATAAGATATTAAAGAAAAAAGGAAGTCACTTTGCTCTTTACAACAATTCTCAAATTAGATTTTTCAAGGGTCTACAACAATCTGGGTTAGCCTTTCAGCGCTCTAGAGTAACAAATTTAAGCAAACAAAAATGTAGGTACAGCCCTAAGCAATTAGCATAAGTTCATCCAAAAGTTCACAAAGTCACTTTAACCTACATTTCCCAAATCTTCACTGTTGGGGACTTGGTAAGTTTGCAGTCCTCAATTTTTTCCTTAAGTTAAAACATCTTAAAATCACTGTTAGTCCTGCCCATCGTACTCTCACAAAATAAGCAAAAATGATAATCACCCAGTTCGTTTCATCAATGTAGATAAAAGACAAATGTTCCCAGTGGTTTGCCTGCCTGCAGTACTCCCTAACGCCACTCGGTGGTGCAGGTCTTGCTTTGATCACAATTTTTGAGTTGATATTTTAAAAGATATTGTCCGTTTGGAATCTTCTAACCCAAATTATTTTTTTTTAAATTTAGGCTATAAAGGTGTGCGTCTTGTGGAAGATAATATATCTTCTTGAACTATGTAAATTTGGCCCCTTTATTTTGACAAACATTTAATGAGGTAAGTCAGAGCTCATTTCTTCTCAAAAGCCCTCCCAATTTCCTATCCTCTCCCTGACTTACTTTTACCATGTAACACTATCTAACATAATGCTTATTTATTATTATTTCAAAATATTATGGGGGTACAAATGTTTTTGGTTACATGGATCACTTTTGTTATGCTTGAGTCAGGGTTATAAGCATGCCCATCACCCAGATAATGTTCATTGTACCCGCTAGGTAGGTTTTTGCCCATCTCCTCCTCTCCTCTTGCCCCCTGCTCGATTTCCACTGACTTTTACTTCCCTGTGTGCACATGCATGCTCATCAGTTAGTTCCAGTTTAATAGCGAGTACATGTGGTGTTTGTTTTTCCATTCTTTAGATACTCCACTTAGGATAATTGTCTCCAGTTCCATCCAAATTGTTGCAAAAGACCTTAATTCGTCCTTCTTCATGGCTAGGTAATATTCCACAGTATACATATACATTTTGTTCATCCACTCATGCATTGATGGGCACTTGGGTTGTTTCCACAATCTTTGCAATTGTGAATTGTGTGGCAATAAATATTTGAGTGCAGGTGTCTTTTTGATAAAATGACTTCTTTTCCTTTGGGTAAATACCCAGTAGTGGGATTGCTGGATCAAATGGTAGGTCTACTTTTCATTCTTTGAGGAATCTCCATACTGTTTTCCATAGAAGTTGTACTAATTTGCAGTCCCACCAACAGTGTATAAGTGTTCTTTTCTCTCTGCATCCATTGTTTTTGGACTTTTTAATAAAAGTCATCCTAACTGGGGTAAGGTGACATTTCATTGTGGTTTTAATTTGCATTTCCCTGATGATTAGTGACGTTGAGCATTTTTCATATGTTTATGGACCATTTGCCTATCTTCTTTTGAAAAGCTTCTATTCATGTTTTTTGCCCACTTTTTAATGAGGATTTTTTTTCTTGCCAATTTGCTTGACTTCTTTGTAGATTCTGGTTATTAGCCCATTACTGGATGTATAGCTTGTGAATATTTTCTCCCATTCTGTAGGTTAGTCTATTCACTCTGTCAATTATTTCCTTAGCTGTGCAGAAGCTTTTTAATTTAATCGGGTCCCATTTATTTTTGTTGTTGCTGTGGTTGCCATCAGGGTCTTCTTCATATATTCTTTGCCTAGGCTGATATCTAGTAGAGTTTTTCCAGCATTTTCTTGTAGCATCCTTATGGTTTCATGCATTACATTTAAGTCTTTTATCCATTTTGAATTAATTTTTGTGAGTGGTGAGAGATATGGATCCTGTTTCATTCATCTACATGTGGTTACCCAGTTCTCCCAGCACCATTTATTGAATAGGGCTTCTTTTCCCCAGTGTATATGTTGTCTGCTTTGTCAAAGATCAGTTGGCCATATGTGGATGGTTTTACATCTGGGTTCTCTGCTCTGTTTCATTGGTCTGTGTCTCTATTTTTGTGTAATACCATGCTGTTTTGGTTACTATAGCTTCGTAGTATAGTTTGAAGTCTGGTAATGTGATGTCTCCAGATTTGTTCTTTATGCTGAAGATTGTTTTCAGTCTCTTTTCTGGTTCCAAAGTGTAGAATTATCCAGACTTTTCTTACGCTTCTGAGAAAGAGAGAGAGAATGATTGAGCTGAGCCAGGGCTCTGAGGAGCTGCTGTTTCCCCCTGTTGGTGCATGTTTATTTTACTTATTATGTCAATTGTGTTTCCCCCAACTGAAATGTAAGTTTCTTCAGGGCAGGAATTTTTACCAGTTTCAGTCTCTGTTATACACTCATACCGCGAGACTAGCTTGGTGCATGGTAAGGTCTCCATAAATGTTTGTTAAATGAATGACTGAATGGATTCCCAAATGAACTGAGTGGACTCTCTTTGCTAGTTACTGTGCTAACGTTCAGCTACAAAGATGACTAAGACATGCTCTCTGCCCCTAGCCTCTCTGCCTAGGCTTTACAGTCTAGTTGGAGAGATGGACATAACCGTAAGTAATTTCAACAGTAGTGCAATGACAGATGTGTGCTCAGGGCATTATGGGAGCAGAGAAGAGGCACATGCTCAACCTGGAGGTTCAGGAAAAATTTCCTATCCTAAATGTAAATAAAAACAGGGACATTTATCTGTGCTTAAGAAACTAGTGTTAAAAAACAAAATTACAACAAATTAAAGATCTCATTGGCTTTTATTTGCAATTCACGAAGTGGGGCAGCATCCCATTCTAAGAATAAGAGCAGAGGAAATTGGCTTTATAGGCTGAAAAGGGCTGAAGAAAGCAGAAATAAGGAACACATAGCTAATTGGTTGTGTAAAAGTTAAGTTTCCCTATAGGGTTAAAACAGAAGGGCTTTCTTCTGATTGGTTGCTATGAATTGCCAGGGTTTTGTGTTTTTGTTTTGGAAAATTGACCCTTCTCAAAGTTTGATGACATGGCACTTTCAACAAGTGACTCCATTCTGGTTTGGTCTGGTCTGCTGGGAGCCTAGTCCAAAATAATGGTCTCCCACAAATTTCATTTAACACTCATCTAGCTGGATTCTTCTAAAGGTCCCAATAGAAAATACTATTACATTTGCTACAAAGCAGGCCAGGTGCCACGGCTCATGCCTATAATCCTAGCACTCTGGGAGGCCAAGGCAGGAGAATCAGGTTGCTTGAGATCAGGAGTTCAAGATTAGCCTGAGCAAGAGCAAGACCCTCTCTCTACTAAAAAATAGAAAAAATTAGACCCTGTATCTACTAAAAATAGGAAAAAAAAAATTAGCCGGGCATGGTGGTGCATGCCTGTAGTCCCAGCTACTTGGGAGGCTGAGGCAGGAGGATCGCTTGAGGCTAGGAGTTTGAGGTTGCTGTGAGCTAGGCTGACACCATGGCACTCTAGCCTGGGCAAAAAAGGGAGACTCTGTCTCAGGAAAAAAAAAAAAAAAAAAGCTACAAAGCACTGAAATAACTGAAGAATATATCTAATTACACACTTGCAAGCAGCATTCGTCCCTATCTCTTCTTATCACACTTAATACATTACTAAATTCCAACCTTATGCTATAGTTTCAAATGTACATGTGTACATTTGTTCACGACCTGAAAGGTAATGACAGAATCTTGCTGTGGGGGAAGGGGCACCCCAAGGCCACCACCAGTTTCAATAATTTCCTAGAAGTGCTCACAGGACTCCGTATATTGTCATATTCATGGCTATGACTTATTACATTGAAAAAACTTGAAGCAAAGTCAGCAAAAGTAAAAGGTGTGTGGGGCAAAGTCCACAGGAATCTGGGCACAAGACTCCAAGGATCTCTCCCAGTGGAGTCATGTTGGACATGTTTAATTCCCCCAGCAACAAGTCATGACAGCACATGTGACATGCTGCCAACCAGGAAAGCGCGTTAGAGACTCAGTGCCCAGGGATTTTACTGGGGGTGGATAATGTAGGCATCTCTGCCTGGAACACACCAAAATTCCAGATTCCCAGAAGGAAAGCAGGTGTTCAGCATAAACCACATCATTCGTACAAATCGTTCAGGTACAGTGAGCCACTCTTATCGGTTCTGGGAATAGTGGAAACCCTTCTGAAATCCAAGTTGGCAGATGCCAGCCAAGAGCCACCCTTGTAAACAGGCTTTTCAAAGACAGCACTCCAGCCTGCTCTGTTAACCCTTTTCTGTCCACTTACCATGGTTAGTTCCCACTAGTGCTGAGACATCTGCTGAATTCCATTTTCAACTTTATACCCTTGCCAAAATGAGACCATGGGAATTAAAGAAATGCAAATGCCATTTAAAGATTTATGGTTACATTTCAAAACTGCATGGATGTTTTTAAAAGCTGTCTTGCCACTTCATTTGAGTATGCTTTTTGTTCCTATACTACGTAAGCATGGATAAAGCTATTCAGATAAATAGCTAGCTAATCATCATCGTAAATCTAGAAGTAAACAAGATGTAATGGTTTAAATCACCACCATAGTGGTGGTAGCCCAGATATGACTTCTATTTTTAACATCTATTTAGGATCTGACCTAAGGTTTTTAAATTAATCTATATGACCCTCCTGTGTATGAACTTGAACTTTGTAAGTTCGAAGTATTATAACAATACTTTGAACTTACATCACAGGGCCAGTACCAGACTGTTGACAGATTGATTTAGACTAATAACAAAGCTGTTATTCTCGACAATTAAAACATTTTGAGTGACTAGACAACTCTAATTGCTGTTAGGATCCAAGCCTGCTAGTTAACAAATGTTTTGGCTGGACTCTGGTAAAGTCTGAGGTTGAGCTGCAAGAATGACTTTTGCTGTGCTATGATAGGGCCCATCGTTGGGAACAGAAGAAAGTGACACATAACACCTTGACAGATCACCAGTCTCATTTATCCTTTTTTTTTTCCTGGAAGATACTGATGACTACAGTATATGAAATCCTGCCTAGAGAATTTCCTTAATAGACTCTACTTTGAGAATTCATACAGGCTTAAAAGAAACCCTATGGGCTCCTTTGGCTTTAACTTTTTCCTGTTCAGGAATATAATCTCTAAGTCCTCACAACTCCTGGCTTTAATGAGAAAAACGAGACAAGAGGCTCGATGGGGGAAGAGCCTTGAAGTCTTAACTGGGGAGTTTAGACTGACCGCATAGCACAGGGGTTCATAGACAGGCTACATAAAAGGTTCTAAGGGCTCTCAGCAGCACCTGAAATTATATGTAGAACTCTGGGCAGGAGTATTTCGAAGGTGATTGTGATCGCAGGGTGTCTGTGAAGACTTAGACCAAGTGGGTGAGGGGACTTAGCTCAGGAGGTTGCCTAGTGTCAGCGTTTCCCAGACTAGTGTGACCTGAGGATTATGGCAGGGAGCGGGCACTTGTTAACGGCAGCTTTCCAGTTGCATCCTGTATAAACTAAATCAGAATCTCCAGGCAAATGGCCTGGGAATCTTTACTTCCCTAAGTATCCCTCTGAAGTAGTTTGGAGAACAGAAGACTTCAGCACCTTTCGAATGCATGCTAGGTTAAATGTTTTACAATTCTAGGACGTTTATAGGCCTATTTCTATTGGTAAAGAACTGTAGTACTCTCTATTTCTTGAGGGTTGACAGGAAAATGGTAGCTCGGGGGTCACTTCTGATGCTGCCAGAGGATAAAAGTCTGAAGTTCCTTGCATGCAATTCTCCAGAAAATTCTAATTGAACCATTTTTAAAATCTTGACATATACTATAATTCACTGCTTGGCTAACAGTAAATTAAGACATAAACGCAGGCAATAGCTACCCCCAGAATAGTATGTCAGAAATTATCAGTATGTTCCACAACATGCCCATCCTTTGATTTCTGCAGATATATAAATTGCTGTTCCTTCGATTGTTGAGGAAGCCTAGAATATTCTACATTTTAAGTAAATAAAAATTCTAAAAATCAGTGTTTTCCAGATGTCATGGAAAAACAATGAATCAGAAATTGCCTGTAATATTAAGTTCTTTCTCAAATAACCTGTCTGAAACCTAGACAATCTTCAGCTAAATGTGTTTTATATTTTTCAAGTTTCAATCTCAGCAGCACCACCTACTGATAATTTAAATTACTGAATTTATGTAGTACTTTATGTAGATTCTCAGCAATGTACATATCAATTAATCAGAAAACACTTGGAATATGTTTGGTTTTTCATTACATGATGATGTAATTGTTAGAGGGAAAATGTAATATTTTTGCAAGTGGTGAGTCAAACTGCATTCAATCCCCATGTGTCTCCGGCACGCTGGCTCCTACCCTGGGTGTGTCCCTGTCACTCGGTATCCCAGCTGGGTTCAGCCAACAGTCTGAGGGCAGCAGGAGAAGCTAGGCTGTTGGTTCTTTGTCCTTGCTTCCCGCCTGCTGTGCCAGATACAGCTCTGTCAGTCTGTCCCTCCTCCGCAGGCTCAGCTCTCACGGGACTCCACACACACGTGCCCCTTTTGGCCTGGGGGTGGTGACAGTTGAAGCTGCCTCAGCATCCCTTGCTGGTTCCCTTAGTCTTCAGTGAACAGTTCTTTCACGAAAGCCTGCCCAGTTGAAGCTCCTGAGTGCGATTCTGCCTCCTCCAGGGCTCTGACTGATGCGGAGAGCTCTCCAGAGACTCAGCCTGCACAGCGTGAAATGGAAGTGATCGTTCACTCAACATTTATCTATTAAGTGCGAAAAAATATTGTCCTTGGTACAATGGCAGACACGAAGATAAAAAAGATTCCATTATCATCCCCGAGAAGCTCATATTAACATATATAAAGGGGATTCGGGTAGACTAAGAACTTTTAAGGAAGATGACTCAGCATAACTACTTTAATTTCTATACACAATTCTATTAGGTATCAAATTTATACCTAAATTTGATACCTAAATCTATTTAGGTATCAAATAGGTAGACCTTTGGGCTTATTATGTGTCCATAGTTCCCCACAGGAGTCTGACCTAGTTTACTACCACCAGATTAGAATCCTGAGGTTTACTTAAACAGTCTTAAGTAAGCCAGTTAAAAACCTGGAACTAATTACTTAACCTATACTGAATTCTCACATACAAATGCTTACCTTGGAGTCCTTATGTGGGACACAGGTGCATACACATACAAAGAAGAATACAAAATTCCCCATTAGTGCCAAGATTCCGGAGAACAGGGACCTGCTTCATTCTTCCCTCTGGCCGCCAGCACTCTCAGGGTGTGATCACAGGCAGCAGATGAATCAGGAGTTCAGTAACAGAATGGGAGGCAGCACAGCCTGGTGGACACGAGCACCAACTAGGCCCAGGTTTGCGCCCCGGCTGGGCCACCTTCTATAACAGCTGGATGACCCTGGGTCAATGACTAAGCCCTCTGTGCCTCCGTTTCCTCACCTGTAACATGGGGCTATTAGTATCGTGCTAGTTTGAGTGAGTTACTTGCAAAGCACCTAGACTGGTGCCTGCCCCGTAGTAAGGAAAATATAAGTGCTTGCTGAGTCGATATTTTTCACATACCTGGAGGTACTGTATCTGGCAGGGACCTTAAGAGATTAATTCCCTCATTTTCTAGATGATAAAACTGAGGCCCAGGAAAGGTAAATGTAATAAACCACCACAAATCTATGATCATCCCAGGAAACCTCATCCTAGGAAGATCTGCTCGTTGATGTAGCACGCTTTAGAAATGAATGCAGCAATTTTATCCAACAAAACAAATAAAAATCTCCTCTTCTGCCCCCCGGGAACAGAAAAACATATGGGCACCCAAACCTGTTCTGGAAAAGGTTTAGTCGTGAGTACATTAACTTCTGTTCCACAAGAAACAACTTCTTGACTTTATTATTATGATCCAACATAACTGTCAAGACCTACAAAGGCCAAGTTAAAAAGACAGCCTGCCACAGTTCCCTGAATGCTGACAGGAGACACAAGAGGCCTGGTTCCAAGACAGAGGACCATATTACTTACAGTGTTAGCAGTAGCCAGAATATTGGCAATTTCTTGTGCCAGTTTCTCAAACACAGGGGAGTTAAGAAGGTCAGGTGACACCCGCAAACTGCAGTGAGTTGCGGAACAAAGAGCAACCCCGAGTTTAGGAAATCCAAATCTTTTATGATGGTACACCTGCCTGCTTTTGCTCTAAAGGGAGACACTAAGTCTATCTTCCGAGTGTAAGCACACCTGTTCTTTGCTCCAGAAGTAGACGCTATCTCTGTCTTCCAAGGCTGTCCACTATACGAACATCCTTGAAAAGATAGCGTACTATCTTGAAAAGATAGTACGCTATCTTTTCAAATACATTGCCTCTGCTTGTAAGACGTGCAGAAACATGAAAGAACTATGGAGAATTATCTCCCACCAATTTCCACCCCTCGTTTCTACACCATTTAGTTTTTGGTAAATTTTCCCAATCCATCAGCCACTCTGATTAATCTGCTTGACAGAGGCTGGGACCAAATCTGTTCAATCTGTTTCATGCAACACTTAATTAAAACTACAACCAACAGGACTCCAAGTAGCAGGATGAGGCCAACTTCAACCATGCCCCAGTGGCCTGGACCCAGCCACTTAAGTCCCACAAACCATCAGAGCTTACCTTTGAAAAGCAGACGGATCTCAACTTCCTCTCTCTGGGAAGCAGACTTACATTAAATACTAGTAATAATCACCAAGTTATTCTGTGAGCATGAAACCAAAACAAGGGCAATTAGGCTAACGAGCACCAAAGCCTTACGCATCGCGACCTGAGGAACAGCTTATTCAGGAGACCAGAATGCTTAAGTTACACCAGCTAAGATTCTCTCTCTGCAGACTTCCCTTTTGCTAGGTTTCCACAGTTCTGCACCACCACCACCCCCAGCCTGTGTTTTCCATTGCTGCATAACAAACTACCACACATTTGGTGGCTGAAAACAAGCTATATTTATTATCTCACAGTTTCTATGGGTCAGGGGTCTGGACAGGGCTTAACAGGGTCCTCTTCAAGGCTGTGATCATGGAGTTGGCCAGGGACGGGTTCTCATCTGGAGGCTCGACTTGGCAAGGGTCTGCTTCCAAGCTCAGTCTGCCAGCAAGATGGAGTCTTACACGACACAATGTCAACACAAAAGTGACAGCCCGTCACTTTTGCCAGTGTCAGCTGGTCTTCTCAGCAAGTCACAGGTCCTCCCACACTCAAAAGGAGGGGAGGAAGAGTGGATCATGGGGACCCACTCAGAGCCTGCCACACACACATCAGGTTCTTAGATCAGTATCATTCAACAGAAACAGACTGTGAGCCATGTACATTATACTGTTACATTTTCTAGTAGCTACATTTTAAAAAAGTAAAAAGTACACACACTACAACAATACTATTTTATGTGATGCAATGGTTACAGTGAAATATAGTCCCACCAAAACACTGAAGTTATGTGTAATGGGGAAAATAGCTTATACTGCTGGTTTTTGATTCTAAGTTAATTCAAATTAAATAAGACTTAAAATTCAGTTCCTTGACTGTATTGACTAACCCATTACAAGTGCTCAACAGTCCAAATCAATGATGCGACCTTAGATACACTCTCTCTTTAAAGCAGAAACCAAAGCTTCAAATATCTCCAGGGGTCAGGCAAAAAGAGGGCAGTGGTAACAAGATGCTCTCCTTGAGCAAACTTTGGTCAGGCCCTCTCAAGCCTTTTCTCAGGCTTCGACTTTGGCTGACTTTGGCCAACTTTGGCCACCGTGCTCGCCAAGCCTGCATAACCCAGTTTCACCAAGAATCCTGCTAAGTCAGCTTAGAGGAAGGTCTGCCCTCCCTGCCCCTGCCATACCTGGCCGAATTCCTCATCTCCCACCCTGGATATCTGATCACCCTGGCCTGCCCTCAGCAAGAACTCTCCCTGTCCTTGTGGTCTCCTCTTGGTAACTGCCTATCCATGGACTAACTCCTCTGCTCTCCTTGGCTATAAATTCCCAGCTGTCCTTACTGTGTCCACTGAACCTAGTTCTGTACGCAAGTCTTGTTTCCCCTATTGCAACAGCTTCTGAATAAAATCTATCTTTACTGCCTTGACTAGTGCCGGGCTCTGGTTCTCTGTTAACAGCTGGGAGGGCTCCGTGGCACACAGGAGACAGCATGGCTAGCTGTAGGAATGCAGGCCTCATGTTGTTAGATCATGAGATTTTTCAAGATGCCAAAATTCAGTATTTCTTGCTGGGAAATCACCTAGCCATAAAATAACATTTATTTTTAACTCTATGTAGGCCAAATAAAACATACCAGACTGGATCTGGCTAAGCCACCAGTTTTTAACCTCTGCTTTAAGATGTCTATCTTTCCACTGTGGTTCACGCTGCATGATTTTTTTCAGTTTGAATCATAAGGGGTAATCTTATTTCCTTTAAAGTTTCAGGGAGCTCCATCACTGTGGTCTGTAAGAAATGACCACATACAGGCACAACCAACGGGGACAAAAGGCTCCTCGTGGGCTGGAAGGATTTCTCTTCCCCATCCTCTCCTTCCACCCATGCCCTGCTTTCTAACTCACTGCAGCACAGTATGACAGGCAGGGAAAAGGAAGGGGAAGATTTCTCTTTTCCATCAGACTCCCTTCTCCAACTCTTAAATGTCAAGATGGAAAAAAAAAAACATATTATTCTGATTAATTTTACTTCTTTTGTACATTTGCATTTTACCCAAGTAAGAATGAAAAGCAAAAAAAGGCAAAAGTTGAAGTTTATCTTGGGGCTTTCTAGAACTGAATTAAGATAAAACATGCCATAAAATTGCTGGAATCATAAGGAAATTAAAATCACAAAGAAATGAGGGTTTACTTTGAAACGTCCAGAGAGAGAGCATTATAATGGAAAGATCATTTGATGAGGCACTTGGGAGTGAGGAAAAACACCACCCTCCTTTCCGCCCCCTTCCCTCAAGGGCCGTGCTCCAATAATAGATGGTCACTAATCTGCCTTCTAGGGTGGGTACAGAGCTTTGGATCCCCGGGGTGGTGCACAGACAAGCTGTAGCCTCTTGGCAAAATAAAGGGAAACAAATTTAAGGATTATCGTGTTGAATAGGTATCAGATTAGCCTGTATGGGGCTGCCACCTGTTTCTGTTCAGCCTTGCTACTGCTGGAAAACCACAGAAAGTTGCTTTGGGGAGAAAAAAGGAGGAGTTGAGAAATTATCTTTAGTCTTCCCATGGACCAAGGAAAGAGAAAATGTGATCTGAAGCTGCAAGTTGTGAAAGTGGAAAAGTAGTAGATAGATTTATCTCGGAACTCTCAGAAAAGATAGGATGACAGCAACCGGGCCTAGACTAGGTATTCTGAGGGTTGAGATGAGATGAGCTCCACTGCTTATGGGAAGATGGAGGAGTCTCAGAACACACTAATCGCCGAGAGGAGATATGCTCATGGCAATCTGGTTTGGATTCCAAGGATGTCTCCCCATAAAGCATTCATGGGATGTGAGTTCAACAAGCCATTAACATAATGCCACGCTCTGGTTACACCATGGATTAAACAGGCTTTAGATCCTAGCCTGACATCCTAACCGCCAGGTTTAGCATTGTTCCTCAAATATTTCCCAGTACTTACTATGTTACAAATAAGCTTGTGGATCATATGAATTAGGGATGATTTGTGTAAAAGACCTCAGAACATGTAGTATAACACATTTTGACCCTAGAGTGGGCCCATTACTATGTTTATTTATTATGCATCTTTCAGTAAGTTTACCTGCTGATATCAAAATGAACTTACAAAAAGATCTGGATTCAAATTTTCTGATTTGCAAGGATACTCAAATATTTAAATAAATGCCTGCCATATTTAGTGCTATGAAATGTAAACTTTTAGAAAGCAGTTAGTAAACCTTGAAAATCATGTATATACACTTAAATCAACCAAATGAAGGCCAAAACATCAATAATTAATAAACGAATAAATTAAAATAAGGACATGATGGCTGTGACCACCTATCTCTAAAAATGATGTTTATCCTCAATTTTCTCTTTTTTTCTTTCCCCCTTTTGGGGGCAGAAGGCAGAATTGTAGGGCATATAATTTCTGACAGATTTTATGTGTTTTATCTGTTTTCTCACAAGGCTTGTAGGGTAGTGGTCCCCAACCTTTTTGGCACCAGGGACCGGTTTCATAGAAGACAATTTTTCCACTGACAGGGGCAGGGGGGAGGGGTTGGTGGTGGTGGTTCAGGATGATTCGAGTGCATTATATTTATTGTGTAGTCAAACCTTTCTGCTAATGATAATCTATTTGCAGCTGCTCACCAGAACTAGCATCACTGCCTCGGCTCCACCTCAGATCATCAGACATTAGATTCTCATAAGGAACTGCAACCTAGATCCCTCGCATGAGCAGCTTACAGTAGGGTTCATGCTGCTGTAAGAATCTAATGCCCCCGGTGATCTGACAGGAGGTGGAGCTTATGTGGTGATGCAAGCGATAGGGAGCGGCTGTAAATACAGATGAAGCTTTGCTTGCCTGCCCACCTGCCTGCAGCTCACCTCCTGCTGTGTGGCCCACTTCCTAACAGGCCATGGACCAGCACTGGTCCACAGCCCGGGGGTTGGGCACCAGTTGTAAGGCATATAATTTCTCATAGATTTTATGTGTTTTAAGCAAAACACGTAAGATTCTTTGAATCTGAATGTGTTTACCTGTTCAGTTGGGGTCATTTCTGATCTGGTAAGAGGAAAGAAAGAGTTCTGTATTCTAGATGTTGCCCACAATTCTAATCAATCACTTAAAATATAAAGGGTATTTTTCTAATATTAGAAATAAATGGTGACTAGCCACTAATTCTTCATCTCTAAATGACTTTTAGAGTTGGTCTTAAAATTACTTTTGTTTGGAAAACACAAATTTGTTCCAGGAAACTGTTAAACTAGTAAAACACAAATTTTGCATTTGCACAGGCATGGTTTCATCCAGGAGAAACACTAGGTGAAATATGGAAAACCATACCCAGCATAGGAATATACAAAATACACACATGTGCACACACCTCGAACCACCACCAGTGACCTCAGTTCACCAGAGAGCTGAGTCACACACTCATCCACAACGGGGGCTATGACTTGCCCTGACTTCAAGTGACCCTCCTTCCATAGCTTCACCATTATTCACAAGCTGCAACCCTTCCCACGCCCATTTCTACAGGCAAACTTCAGGTCTCTTCCAAGGTAAAATGTCACACTTATTAACCATTTAACATGTGTAAAACCACTGCTGTCATTAGGTTCCTATTTTTATTCTTAAGTATGTCGTTGCTGAAATTTTCCAGTGCTGTGCCTTTAACCCCATTTTCTCTATAAACCCTAAGGCTTTTTTATTGAGCAATTTTGCATAGCGTTGTGATTTTTAGAATGCATATGTACATTAATAGCAGAATTCACTGAATTCTAACATGAGCTCTATTTCATCAAAATTATAACAATTAAAGTCGAATATATAAGAAGTATCTGCTAGAATGAAACTCCCAATGTTCAAGTTTCTCTTGATTTTAAACATTCTGTACAGCATTTTACATTCCTCAAATGACAGCTCTTGGAATAAATACCTAGAGACAAATGAGTTCTAAACAGCATTTCATCAATAAACCATGAATTGATAAAAAGAATATTCAGAAATATCACTTTCAAAAGACATTAAACATAGTCATTTAGATCATCCTACTCAATTTTAATGTAGTGATGTTTACCACTTGGTCAAAAATGGGAACTAGCACTTTAAAATTTTAAATCTCAAAATGTTTACTTTTGACAAAATTACTAAAACCTAAACACAGCTCCTTTAGCTATGGCTATCACCATCTTCATTTACTTAATGCTTGAAAAAAATTTCCCTGACCATTTTGAATTGTATTAAATAACATACATAAAATAAACATGTAGTAAACTGGACACATTCAATTTTAATTTTCCCTACTCAAAGCATAAACAAAACAATGTTTCAATAAATATCGTTCAGCAAATAAAAATGTGGGGGTATGTTTTTGCCTTTCAAATATACAAGTCAGCCATAATTAAATATGCACAAATGCTGGATGAAAGTTAAAATAAAAATGGAACTTGCTTCTATCATGCTGAAAGCCCCAATTATTCTTTTTCAAATATATGAAAGGTGTATAGAAAAGCAGAAATACTCTATTCCTTAATTTAATGGAGTAAGCAAAAGCAAAATAATTTAACTTGTAATTCTATTCCAGCTACTAGGTCTCTCCATATCAAATGCACATTAAACTTAACCTGAAGAAAATCCATTAGACCACCTGTCCCCCTCACCATGTAAATAAATGTTTGGCAACCACATGAATGAAATGATACTGTCCTGATGTTCTGATATTAAAATATTTCACTAAAGTCTATAGAATCCAAGTTTTTTTTTTTTTCTTTTTAAAGGAAGACAAAGGCATTAGGGGTATAAACATACTTGTTTACTATGAGAATTTTTTTTTTGTAGAACTCAACCCTAACCAGTATTCCCTCCTGGGACCATTCTTTAAAAGGGAGAGGGGAGAAGGAGGGGAGGGGGAGGGGAGAAAAAAATTAGCTAGAGACAGCAAGAGGTTCTCAAAGGCACCTGTTTACAAAAAGAGACTATAACACGATTAGTGATAAATTTAAAAAGGTTGTCCCATCTATGAAAAAGAACTATTTAGTTTACTTAGTACTTGAAATAAGCCCTAACTTCGTCAGATTCCATTAAATAATGTAAATTAATTTATGAAAGCTTCTTTTAAATGCCAGCAAGGTATCTAATCTTCTCAAGTGCAAGTAGGAAAACTAAGAACAAATATACTTTATTCTTGGAATTGTTTTATAAAACCATATAAAATAATGGATACATATAACTGACAACATAAGATTAAAGTAAATTTTAAAAAATCAACCTTTCTTGAATTTAATGGTTACTTTAATGTTTATTTATATTAATAACTTGTAACTAAGCAGTATGTAATGGCATTTTTCTAGGCCAAATATTTGTGATGCAAAAAAAAGTCATTGTTGATTTTGCACCTTATTTGGAATATTAGAAAAAGACAATCTGGGCCAGCACCGAAGATGAAAACGACTAGTTTCCACAGTACTCTAGCATTTCAGCAGTCTACTTACTTAATAAACAAAACAGCTAAACAATGGCGAGTGTAGTATATTGCCTCCATCACTATATTCAGGTCATTAAGACCAAGAGTACCAGTTTGCTTATAAGAACACCAAGAACAATGAAATTTCATTTAGTCTGATGCTACATATCTCCCTTAGTTTGAAGCAGTATACACAGTATATGCCCCAGACCTGTAACTTTTTTTCCCCCTAATCAGTACCAATGAAAATGAAAATGAAGCACTTCTCCCCAGAGTGCAGATGATCCTGGGTGGGGGTCACTCCAACAGGAGCAAAGGTTCACCAGTTTATTAATGGAAATAAAGTATCCCAGATTATTTTCAGAAAGTAAATTGTTATGACTATGTGCTAGAAATCATGCTCACAAGTTTCAGTACCATAGTACCCAGTCCACCCTCTTACTTCTTTTAAGCTGCTAGAGGGTAATTTAAGTGTCACAGGTGAGTTATTTAGGCTGAACAGCAGGGATATATAAGGTAGACAAATGTAGAGGATATGAAACAAAATTTCTGCAAACTACAGAGGATCACATAGCTGCATTAGTTCTACAATTTATAAATAAGCAGAAGGTCCAGAGAGAATCACAGTGCTGCCCAAGATCACATATCTACCAGATAGTCTTTTGACAAAAGATACACTTTGGTTAAAATCTAGTCCTCTCAACCCCTAGGGCAATGGACTAAAATTTCCACTTAATAGCAGAGTGGACCAGTAATTTCTTACAACTTATTTAGTTCTTATTCTTATCTTCAACCCAAAATACCATCACCACCATCCAATACTTACTTTAAAAGAAATCCATGTGGTCACAAAGTATGATACATTTATAATACAAATTAATGAAATCATTTTATCATGTGCCATTTTATAGAAATGAACTTGTTATAATGGAACCTCTTTTATAAATAGTAAGTGAATTTACCTGTATTCTGGATTACAACTTCTTCAGTCATTTTTATCAACTCTTTTAGACTGTGTTAGCATTATATTTTTAGATTACAGAATAGCAAAGATACTTACATTGAACCCTTCTTTTGTCTAAAGGAAGAGAAACAAATTCCAAAACAGTAAATGGATATATTTCTACTGTATTTTTGGTTTAGAGAAAATAACCCTATCACATGAAAATTTTATATAAATTTTCCTATTTGGCATCTCATCTGGCTAACAATTAGTACATGTAATTAATTTAACTAAAAACATTCTTAACTTTTTATATACCATACTCTTTTTAAAGTAACAAGCTATGTTAACAGTCCTGCAGTTAAGAAACCTCAAATATCCTGCCACAAAAACAATGGATTACAAACATTTATTTTACCTTTTTTTTTTTTTTGAGATAGAGTCTCACTCTCTTGCCTGGGGAGGGTGCCATGGCATCAGCCTAGCTCACAGCAACCTCAAACTCCTGGGCTCGAGCAATCCTGCTGTCTCAGCCTCCCGAGTAGCTGGGACTACAGGCATGCGCCACCATGCCCGGCTAATTTTTTCTATATATATTTTTAGCTGTCCAATTAATTTCTTTCTATTTTTGGCAGAGACGGGGTCTCGCTCTTGCTCAGGCTGGTTTCGAACTCCTGAGCTCAGGACGATCCGCCCGCCTTGGCCTCCCAGAGTGCTAGGATTACAGGCGTGAGCCACCGCGCCCGGCCTATTTTACTTTTTAAAAAGCCATTAACCAGCTGAAATAATTTTAGGTCCCAAACTAGCTATTCAATAATCTGACAGTGTACATTACTGTAACTTGCTTGTTTCTAACTTGACTGTAGTTATACATTTTACTCAGCCTGCTTCAATAATGGTAACCAACTTAAGGAAAATAAGTAACAATTAGAACTTTTAAAAAGAAAGGACTTTCCCTCTCCTTCAGGGATTTCAGTATCTAAATAGAAGGTCTGACTATAAGGTAAGGAGAAATCCTTTAAAACAAACATGCCAAAATTCATGCATCCAAAAACATAGCCCTATAAATTGCTGATTACGTTTCTAAAATTACTAAAAGCTATCCAGAGTGAATTAGGTGGGTGAACAAACTGAGAAAAGCTGATTGTGGTTTGAAGGGGGAAAGGCAGGTACTGTTGGAAGAAGAGGGGCACAAATTTGCTTAAGTTACTCTCCATGCAATTTGAAATGAAAAACAGAAAACTGTACTGAGTTATAGTAGCATCAATGGCCTGAGGACATTGTCTATTATACAGAGTAACTACACTTTAAGGTTAACAATGCTCATTGATGTGCACAGCTTCTGATATAAGCCTGAAAGATTTAGTTTTATCACTTCTAACCATAAATCATATGGCTCTGATAGCAATTCTTTCAGGAATAAGTAATGATAGAGAGTCACCATCTTTAGTGACTCTTCATAAAGAACATCGAGTTAACATCATAAAGAAACAAAGCCATAAATCCAGAATGTAGGACATTCTATGGCATGGATTTTTAAGAAGTCAATGTCATGGGGGAAGAGATGACAAGGAGATTAACTCAGATTAGTAGAGAATAAAGGGACAAAAAATGTGATGTATATTCATGGACTATATCTGGATTTTTAAAAATACATATATCATAAAAGTTTGGGGGACACTCAGTAACAATATATTGCTGAATTTTTGTTAATTTTCCTAGATGGGAAATTGGTTTATCACATCTAAGAAACTGTAGCAAACTGTCCTTATCCTTACGAAATGCATGATGAAGTATTTAGGAATATAGTTTACAATGTCTGCAACTTGTCTGTTCACACAATAAAGAATGTGTGTGTACACATGTGGATACTCCTACATACATATACACATGTGTACATAAAAACATTCAAAGGAGATAAAGCAAATGTGGCAAACTGTTAATGATTAGTAAATATAGATAAATAGTATTCAGGTGTTTGATGTATTATTCTTTCGATCTTTCTGTAGGTCTAAAAATTCTCAACACAAAAGTTGTTAGGAAAAGTGCTACTTATAGTATCAAATACTTACTTCAAGGGTCCAACTTAGTAATATCCTACTTCCCCTGCCTGTTTAATCTTAACCTCTAAACCAAGTGGTCTCGAAATCAGGTACATACAATCCTAGGGGACAGAAAAAAGCAAGCACTGAGATATAGGAAGAAAATATTATAATTTCTATTAATAACTTTTTCTCTTATCCTTTTAAGATTTCTATTTTTTGATGTGTTTCATAACATACAATATGCATTAGCACAGAACTTATACAATCTGTAAATAAACATACATACATATTTTAAGGCTACATAACTAAAAAAAAAATTGTTACTCATCAGGGTATCTGATCAAAAAATTTGGATACTACTCTTCTATAAAATAGAACTATTTTTTTAAAAGTCTCTGACCACCAAAAGATCTTCAAAATCAGTCCCTTTTGCTTTTATCCAGGAGTTTACTGGCTTTTAATAATTTACTATCAGAAATTTGAGACTAAAAGAAGCAGCTAACAGACAATCATGGCAATGGGAAGTGTCAGCAGAAGCTAGAGAGTTAGAAAATCAGCAAAGTACAGTTTGACCACAAGTTAGCACCAATAAAATGTTAAATTTTGTTCAGCAAGGAAATATAGGATTTTAAATACTGAGATTTAAAGTTTTCTAGAATGTCGTAAGGAAAAAACATTTTTGAAGCCATGAAAACTTCAAAAAATACACTACAAAGTACTATAATTTCAAAAGAATAGCATACTAAAGAAGAATACATAAAACTGACACAGCTTTGCTTGAAAACCAGGTGGGCAAGTCACTATAAATAATACAGAAAACAATCTAGGTACTTGGCAAGAACACTTAACTGAATCATGATTCTAAAATAAAAGATAACTGATAATAAGGCCTTTGAGAACATATTTAGGTAAGTTTCTTCTATTTCTTTTATTCTACGTGGTATAAGCAATCAATCAACCCAACGAACAAAAACCAAAAAAACTGGAAAATGATACAAGAGTGAAAAATTTAAACTACTGTTTTGTTATTAAATGTTTAAAAAGTGATATAACAGGAAGCAAGCTATAATTACTAGTACAATTAGTAAGTAAACCAAAGAAATAGATGAGAAAAGGAAGATAGTTATTTTAACATATATTAAACAGATGAAAATTTGAGTAATTATACCAATAAACCCCATTCTGGAAAATAATTTCTGTAATTTTTTTTAGTTGCATAGTTTATCATGTAGGGCACTAATTTGTCTCATATAAACTTGAAGCTTTGGACAAAAGATATTTTCAAGCTGAATTATACTATGTCAGATAGGAAAGCTGTATCTATCAGAAAAGAATGATGCTAGTCTATTAAACATTTTAAATATAAAGACTAACAGGTACAGAAACAAAGTTCCAGAAGTATTTAATATGAAGAAGGAAATCTCTAGGCACATAAAAAGGTCCCTCACTGAGTAGGGTATCGGTAAGAGTCAAGGAGAACGACAGACAGAGATGGAAAAGACTGCAAAATCATATTAAATATGTGTTACAGATCACTCCTAGTAGGTTTAGGGCACTGATATCTTATCACATCCAACTGGCCATGAGGCCTGTTGGCTATTTATGCCGGATTGTAACTGGATTGAATTTTTTCCATTTAGATGTCACTGTTTTATGGAACACACCTCAAACTTTACAAAAGAAATAAACTGAGAAATAAAATTTGCTTCACAGAAGTTTACATTATAGCTAGTTCATTTTATAAATAATCCTATTCCTTCAAAATGAGGGCAGCTATTAATAAAAAATTTCCAGAAAGTGCAACACACACAGGTTTCAGAACAAAATCATTTGTGATCCTAACTAGTTCCTTCCTATTTCCATCCATGTCATGTCATTTGAAAGACAGAAAAGCCAGTGCTTCATTTTTGTTGGAATTTTTCCACCTGGTATTTTCATTCTTAGTAAGTAAAAGGCACAAACTAATATAATATCAGTTTTAAGTATTTATCATTTAAACCTTTATAAGCTTAGTGATCTAACAGGTAAAGAAAAATGTATATGAACTATAAGGATAGTGTTTTTCAATTCACCACTGACTTTTATAGAGCAAAAAAGCATACTAGAGAATATGTCACTGATTTTACAGTGTGAAAGATACCAAAATGAAAATGGGAAAATGATACATTTGTCATTGGCAAACAGGAATTTATCAAAAAGAAAAATATAGTATGACTTAGGGAAAAGTGTATCAGTTAAACCACAATATTAAAATTAAAAAGATTATAATCTGGCAATGTTTATCAAAAAGTAACTTACTAAAAATATTTAAAATGTGAAATCCGAATTCAAATTTTAAAATTACTATTTGAGGGCAACACACTCTAAACTCAGGAAAGTACAACATTAGAGTGAAACACTTAAATTTGGTGCCTTAAATTTGAACCTGTGAAATTAGTCACCATTAAGATTACTTGCCACAGATGAAATTACGTGTCAAGAAGAAAAAACAAACAAGCTACCTGATTACAATAGTCTTACTAAATATAAATCAAATTTTCATTTATAGTATGTTAGTTGTTAAATCAAGTCATTAAATATAATGTTCAACTCAACTTTTCAATTTTTTAAAGTATTAAAATAATAGTATAGCAAACCAGGGAAATCATAAATATTTCAAAGATTAAAAATCAATGGAAAACATTCTTTGTAAGAATTAAAAGAAAAGCATTCATTCAAAAATACTCCTGAGTAGAAAGCCAAAATAATTCCACTAGAACTTTAAAAGTCAGGAAAGAGCAGCCCGAAAATCCAGTTTGAAAGATAACAATAAATATATAAACTGTTAAGTAAAGCCAGGAATATAGATTACTTTGAAACAGCTACTTATATCCATTTTAATGAAGAATTAAAGGATACAATATGTTAAAGACATATTTAAAAGACTAGTAATGGGATAAGACAGATGAATCCAATTTTGTTTATATCCTAAATAATTACAAGAGACTTTAAAAATGTAGTGTAATTCATGTTTTCTTTCCAGTTTAAAAATTTCTATCCATCGCCTCTATCTTTGGTGTCACTGCCACCAATAAACACAGTATACAGCTTAGAAACCTAATTACTACCTTCGACTAGGAAAAAGTAAATCGACATTATTTTTTTAAAAATAAGATATATAAAGAATGTGATCCTACCTAATTTTGTCTCATGGTCCCACAACATTCTGAAATATCATGCCAAAATGTAAAAGTCCAAAGGGAACATTATCATTTGCTACAATTGCACCAAAAATTTAGCTACTGTACGCTGGTGTGATGACAGCTAGTAGTATGCAGAGGCTACAGAAAGACATTATATATATATATATATATATATATATATATATATATATATATATATGTTTAGCTTACAATTAGTACAAGGAAAGTTCACTTTAATGTGAAACTGAGACATGGACAACAGAATGCCTTCATGTAGACATGCTACAACTTTGTTTTCTTGCAGTTTAAAAGGATAGTGTAATTATCTTAAATTTACACAAAACATTAAGAAACATGGTAGTTGTTCATGATTAAAATAAAATAGCAATGTAAATTAATTTAACACAGTGTTAAATATATTCACATGATCACCACTGTGATTCAAAATGGCCACTAATGAAGTTACATACCAATATATGTACATTAACATTTGCCACAACAGTTTTTGTAAGTTTGACTTTTTGCAGACCAGGTAATTTTATGAGACAAATAATCTTGTATCACTTCTTTCATATTATGAAAGGAATTAAATGTTGTAAGTAGTTTCATTCCTCTGGGGGAGGGAGTGGGGGAGGGGGAGAACCTCTAAAAAGTCCACGTAAATTGAAGAGAGTTCTACCTTCTTGAGTATTTGAACTTGCTGCTGACCAAGATAGATTCCTATAAGCTGAGCATAAACAAATCGTAAGATATTAATGAATCTCATAACACTGTCAGGGGCGTTCAGCAGATACGTGCCAAAGGAGGAGTACCAGGTCCTATAGCAGAGCCTTCTGAGAATACGGTTGTTGTGGCTGGGGGGGCTGTTGACTGCCTCCTGGCTGAGGCAGGACTGATGACGTTAAACTATAGTTTGGCACCTGGGACATACTAGTTCCTGCAGTCTGGTACAGAGTGACATCAGCAGTTGCAGCAGCAGCAGGAGGTGGACTGTATACTGAAGCCTGGCTGGGATATGTATTTCCTTGCACAGAACTGACCATTGTGCTGTGGAGAGAGAAAAACATTCAGTTGGATAAACACTGAATTATGGAGCCATTTACAGATAAACAGGAAAGCTATTTATTAAACATTTATTCATATACTCAATTCACTTAATAAATTTTTCTTAAATATCCATATTTGCCAAACATTGTTATTTTAGGCACTGTAATACTATAAAAAAAAAAAAGAGAAAAATAAATCCTTACCACCATGAAGCCTATGTTCTAGTATGAGAAAAAGGATAATAAATTTATAATGTGTCGAGTGGTTATAAACACTATGAAAAACTAAAGCACAGGAGGAAGGACCAAGAGTACCTGACGCAAGGGATTCTAGTTTACGGCAGGGGAAGGCCTCTCAGATAAAGCAACATTTAAGCAGAGACCTGAAAAAAGTGAAGGAGTGAACCAGATTGTTTATCTAGGAAAAGCACATTTTAGGCAAAGAAAAGAAGCTGTTGAGGAGAGAAAATGCCAGGCATGTTCAAGCAACAGCAAGAAGGCCACGAGGCTTGTGGCAGAGCGAGCAGGGAGTACGGCACAAGATAAAGTGGCAGAATTAGAGGGGGTGGGAGATAGGCTACATGGTGCTTATACTGTGAGATGGAGAGAAAGTGGTTGGTTTTGAACATAAGGTTTATGTGATCTGACTTAGGTTTTAACAGGCTCACTGTGGGACAAGGATCGAAGCAAGGATACACTAGAGGCTATTACGATCACCCAGGAGAGAGCTGACAGGCAGCAGAGTCACGGCAGTAATGGTGGAGATGAAGGAAAAGGGTCAGATTCTGGACATATTTTGAAGACAGTGCCTTCAAAATTTGCCGATGGACAGAGTAGTCCAGAATGCCTGAGGTTTAGAACTGACTAACTGTTAGGAATAACTGGTACAGTGGCCATTTGCCAAAAAGGAGAAGACTACAGACAGGACTACAGTAGACTTGGGGTGGGGATGATCAAAGTATGATCTTGGACATGCCATGTCAAGTAAGATGTCTAGAAGATACACAGAAAAGGTAATGCAAAGGCCATCAGCTATTCAAGTCTGGAGTCCAGCGGGAGGGAGATGCGTGGAAATACACACTTGGGAGTCGTCAGCACACACACGGCATTCGGTCACGGAGCTACAGGAGATCCCCTGGGGAGTGACTGCAAACAAAAAAAAGGTCCACATACCGAGCCCTGGACCTTGAAGTCAGGAGGATACAGACGCACTAGGCAAAGGGACTGAGAAGGAGTGGCAGCGAGGTAGCAGGGAAACTAAGTGAATGGCCTCAGCCAAGTGAAGAAAACATTTCAAAAAAGAGTAGGGAGTAAGGAACTGTCAAATGAAGGAGGAAGAGAACTGAGAATCGACCACGAGATCTGGCAATATGGAAATCATCAGTTCCTTGACAGGAACAGTTCCGGAGGACGAGAGAAGATGAAAGTCTGATAACCTCATTTCTCTTATTTCCCCCAAAATACAAAAGCATTTACTCTCCTACCACAGTTATCAACTAGCTGAGCCTACGCCCACTCAAACTCCGCTCTCCCTCTTGCTAGAGCCGATCAGCTGCCAGGGCTCCCCCCTCAGGCCCCCTCTGCTTGTGCACTGCTCCCGTAACAAGAAAAAAAATCCTACAAAGAATTGTCTTTAATTCGCTGTCTCTACTTCCTCTCTTCCTATTTCCAACCTGATATATGAGCTTCTACTGTGTGTAAGACACTAAGTTAGCTATGCAAAGAGAAATACTAAGATGCTTTAATATGGAGAATGCCCCCTACATTTGTAGTAAAAATGCAAATCAAGCTATATAATGGGCAATTGCCCAAATTTTCAAAATATTGCCTCTCTACTTATTTCTAAACTTTCCTTCGATTGCTAAATTGTTTATACATATTAACACAATTGTTGGTGAATTCAATACTCTTGTAATTTATGGAAATTAAATTAATTCATCATCATTAGATGGTAACTTAATTCTTGTAAGAGATGGTAATTTAATGCTATACTCCACCAAGTAATGTGATGACTTAACTAAGGCATCACCCGTTATCATTCTCTATGTGTTGTGAGATGTAAAGCTGTACCACAAGAAGTCAAATTCCGTGCTGTTATTTACAACAGAGAGGCCCATAATGTTGCAATAATGTAACATAGAGACTATATGCTAAGCTCCAGGGCCAGAATGCCTGGTTTTGAATCTTAGCTAAGTGGGACCTTAGGCCTCTCTCCATGTCTCAGTTTCCCTATCTATAAAGTAGGGAGAATAGCGCATCGACTTCACAGGTTTTTATGAGAAGTAAAGGAGTTAATTTGTGTAAAGCATATAGCATAGTACCTGGCACATACTAAACCGCATAAATGTTAGCTATTACTGTAATCATTCTCCATTTATACTATATTCCTCATCTCAATTTACAGTTCTAGCATCCACATATGGCCCAGGGTAAAACCTTGCAATTCACCCATTACCTTCCTCTTATCTCCGTCACCCATTATCTTCCTCTTATCTCTGCTCTGCACAGTCTCCCAAACACACCACCCAATAGGCAATTATTTGCTAATCTCCTAAAAAACTCTTTCCCATTAGTATCACTGTATCTTACAGTTAGACACTCACCATTTCTTGCCTAATATACGCAGCCTCCTGGTTTCTAATCTTGCCCCTGTGAAGCCATCCATCCTATTGCCATTTAAAGCCTTTACGGGCTTTCTCCTTATCTTTACCTGACATCTAGGGGGCCACTCCTTAGATCACTGTCAATATTTCCAAGTGTATCTTTCACTGCCCCACCATATACGTTAATCCTTTAGGAACAGTGTACCATCGATAATGCCCAACACTTCCCATAGCTTTCCTGCCCCTTACCTTTGCTCATTCTGTGGGCACCATGCCATTCCATACTACCATATCTTTGTTGTGGCAGAACATCCTCCTTTCTTTTTTGTCTCCTGGCTAAGAATAGCACAGCTTGAGTGTATTTTCTTGGAAAAATTCCTCAAACCCTGGGGCTCCTAAAGCACCAGGCTTTACCCCTTATTTGTAAAAATTTATCCCTTATTTGTAAATTATGTTGTAATAAGTTGCGTATTTCTTATCTGTTTGCCCAATTGGCCAGTAAGCGCCTGGAAGTTAAGGAACTCTAAACCACGCTTCTATGTGATATGTCTAGCCCAGTGCTGACACACACTAAATATTCAATAAACGTCTGTGTTAACAGAAGTAAGCTGAAATCATAGACAAACGAGCACATAAGCTTTGGTGACCTTATAATGCCATCAGTTACTTATTATTGCCTTATAATACTGCCATCACTACAAGTAGCTTTAGAAAACTGCGTAATTGCCACCCTCCCCAATTAACAATAAGATTGTCCTAGGATAGAAGTCTGAAAAAGGGTTAACTCTAACACCAAAATTATATGTAAAAGTAATAAACTTCTAGTTGGGAACTAAGGAGGATTCAAAAACGTGCCTACCAAAAATAACAAAAATCCTCACTGATCTTGATTTGCAACTAGAAAGCTCAAGTCAAATATGCAGTACACCTCTAGCAAGGAGACTTCTAACCCTGACCCTCACTCCTTCCAATTTTGTTATCCTACATTTGCTCTGCCAACAATTTCCTTGTATTTCCTCATTTCCCTATTTAAGCAAATACACACTTGTTTTTATGCATTTGTATATATTATTATATATACATATTATATATATTATTACATATATTATTATATATTACATATATTATTTACTGTGCATTTACATATATTTTTAAATGGCCTTAAAGCCTTTGCGAAGCTTTTGCGAAGAATACAAAAATACACCAAACTGGCCTAATACAGCACTTGAAATTGTCATAAATAACACTTAAACGTTTATTTATCAAACACTGATTGAGTTTCTATCCAGTATAAACCTGTGTGCTACACAGTGTGGCTATAAAGGTAAGAGAGACTCAGTCCCAGCTCTCAAGATATTATACTGTAGTGAGGATACATAAAAGTAAATGGCAACTACCAGACAGGAAACAGACAAGAGTACATACAGGGTCCTCTGACAGCACACAGGAGGCACAGTGCTGAGAAGCTGGGAAGCAAGGAGGGCCTCCTAGTGAAAATGAAACTAAGCTAAGAAGTAAAGAACAAGCAGGAATGTACCAGGATGAGAGGGCTAAGATTTCAAAGAAATGCTCTTCAAAAGGGACCTGCTGAAATGAACATGTATTCCTTGAGAGGTGACATTAATAGCTATACTGTATCAGTAGGGTAAGGCCCCACACCAGCAATTTCATATCCTGACTGCAAAAGCAGGCAGAGCAACCCCCCAGAGAACAGCAACAAGGTGCTACAGCACTACAGAACACCATTTCACTACAGTGAAAGCACCCACCAAAAGGGCATCTCATTTACAAGAATAATTTCCCCAGGTCCTGACCTTCAAGAATAGGTCCCAAGTGATCTCTAGTAACAAGACATTTAGAGCAGCATGTGACAGTAAAACAGAGGACTAGAAGGGACACTAATACTAACATGGCTGAAGGGTTCCCACACAACTCATGAACACTGGTCATGTCAACAATTCCTACCTTCTACCCCCTGTGTATCTAGTGTTAAAAGCAACATGCTACTCTTCTAAGAATAGCTGCTTGCTTATTTTCCACATAAGCATATTCGTTTTCGCCAGATTCCAACTTAAAAAATAAGTCCTGCAATAGAGAGAGCTACATTTAACACTTTTTTTTAAGATACATAGCCCACCAGGGAGCCCCCTGACTTTCGATGTTTGTAACAGGCCTCCCCATTATCCTCCTTCTTAAGGTCAGTTCAGAACACTAGACATGATCACGGAATAATGCTTGACAATCCCCAAGCATATCCAACATATGACTCTGAGGATCAGTAACAAAATAGTGAGGGTGGTATAGGAGCATTCCCGGGCAATCCTGACATTGATGGAAAGGCTTCTAGCAATTGTGCCTGTGCCACCTAGAAACTTCTGTTGTGAGTCAGAATATCTACCCTGTATTTGCTTCAAGAGAAAGACTGTAGCTTAGATTTCCATTAAAGCATTAAAAAATTTATATAATTAATAATCATTCAACTACGTGATAGCATGAGGAGTAAATGCCAGAAGTGGACTGGCCTCTGCCGTCACATATTTAGCTGTCTGCCTGAGCCACAGGGGCACACAGCTTCTTGTATCTTCTCTTTTCAAATGGTATACCCGGCTATAAGATAACTCCCAACACGGGGCAAAAACAAGAAAATATTTGTCTTAAAGAGACAGCCCAGAAGTATATATTCTAAAACAATAATAACAGAATTTAGATTTTACATGAAATTTGTGGGAAAATGATAAGTTAGAGTTACCAAATTTAAGTTTCATTAAAGACATTATCAAATAGCACTATAGACTCAAATAAAAACCACAAAAAACCTATGATAAGAATATAAAAAAATTCAGAGCTGAAAGCAAAACACAGGAGTACAGTAAGTCAGGAAACAGCACTGGCTTGCCGGCTGGTGCTGCGTACCACGGGGTCCTGCACAACCCACGCATCACCACAAATGGGGTCAACTGTACAGCAACAGTGATGATGCCCACCTCAGATTTTTCTTATCCAGATCTTATAGTTACAGATGACTGGGGACACTTAAAGTGTTTTAACAGTACTAACTCCAAACAATAGTCAATAATCGAATTACCTTGGGTAAGAAGCCTGAGTCTGCTGAGTAGGAAGGGCTGGGTTTGCAGATGGTGGGACCACTCCTTGGCTGAGAGAAGACAGCTGCTCCGGGGGAAGACTGTAGCTCTGGAGATGGCTCATCTGTGCATTCCCTGCAACCAGGTAAGCACCACTCTGAGGAGGCCCTGCGTATACCTAGAACAGATAATGAAAAAATCACATTCGATTCTAAAATTTTAATAAGCATACCAAACTTTCTTTGTAGAGGCATTTGGTTACAAAAAGAACAAAACTTACCACTCTGGAATATTTTTTAAAGTTACTTCTGTCAACAGGCATTTTAAAAACACTTTTTAGTGAAGTGGGCTATTGATGGTTCTTGATTTTATTACTAGTTAAATATTACCTAAACTTATCTTTATTTCCATACAGAAGCATTAAAGAAACTTATCTTGAAACTTTATACTAATATAATCTCCCTTTCCATTTAATATATTTAATATTTTCTATGTTGATATTTTAAAAGGAATCCCAACAGATGTTTAGGAAGTATATTTGAATTCACTGTTTAGAGCCATAGACTGTAATTATCTATGGCTATAATTCACATTTCCTAAATTGCAATTAACTGAACATTAGAGCAAGCTAACTTTCTAAAGCAGGGGTCAGCTAACTTTTTTGGACCAGAAAGAAAATATTTTAAGCTTTGTGGACCATATGATCTCTGTCACAACTACTCAACTCTGTTGGTATAGAAAGCAGCTATAGACAATGCAGAAAGCAAGCAAGACTAGTTATGTCCCACTAAGACTTTATTTAAAAAAACAGACAGCAGGCTGGATTTGTTCGCCTATACTTCCACTTAAAAATGTATTTTCATTTTATCCAAAAAGTTTGAAGTCTTAAATATCCAAAGTCTGAAACACATAATGTTCTGATTTTCTGTAGTATTCATTAGATCCTTCTATCTCCCATGTTTGAAAAGAGAACTTTCACTATGTTGTAAGACTGTTACCACGTGTTAAGACAGTAACACAGCCACCAAGACATGAGGACAACGATCATCTTAGGATATGTGTTAAGGCATAACAAACTCACCATACATTGGGACCCTAAAGACAAGCTGTATTAGTCCTCATAACTGTACTTCATCGTTCTTTGCAAATTGAACATGAAGGTTTTTTGTTTGACTTAAACTGAGGGATGGTCAAGACCCTTGAGTGGGTGTCATCTAGCCCCAAGTTTCTCAGGCCTACCTGTTCATCTCCAGGGTGCTGGCCTCTCATTTCAAGGGAAATGGACCATGCTAAAAGTTAATCTGAACAAAGGTTATGCCCACTCTTCATGGACAAAATGGAGTGGACATCCTAGCTAATTGTTCTCTATGCCCTGAACTTGCTGAGTTTGTGAAAAAGGGCTCTTGAAATAGTTGGTTGGGTGAAAAAAATGGAAAAGGGCTCTGTATTGCATTACATGCACACTCATGAAAAAGAAGGGGGAAATTCCAGATTAAAGCAGCTGCTTTCTTTAAAATATGGAAATATTATATTTTGTTGGTTTATACCAGCCTTTCATTTCATTTTTCTTTCTTTGCATTTAAATTTTCCTTTTAAGGAAGACTAGAAGTTTATTAGATGTTTAAGAGAGTTTTTCTAGCTCTGAAACATTTTGTGTTTTTTTAAAACTACTTTCAGATATGATTGACATACAAAAGGCTGTACATATTTAGTGAATATGACTTGATGAGTTTGGAGATAAGTATATACCCATGAAACTACTGCCACAATCTATGCCATAAAAGTATCCGTCACCTCCAAGAGTTTCCTCCTACCCTCTTTATTTTTTTTTTGTGATAAGAACATTTAACATAAGCAGCTCACTATATAAACAAAAACTGTAGACACTGAGAAGAATTTAGTAATAATTAGAAATTTGACTTGGATTTGATAAAAACTGAGGTTCTTAGCCAAATAGTTACATATAAAGCTTTAAAAATATGGGCCTCAATCCTGAAGATTCTGATTGAATAGGTCTGGGGCAGGACCAAAGTATCTATATATTTTTTTAAAAGCTTGATGGGTGATTCTACTGCAAACCCCTGTACAAAAGCAATTATTTTTTTAAAAAAAGAACTATTGGTATAATTAGTATATATTGTAATTGTCAAGTCAAAGAATTCTTTTAACTTCATTTTCATTCCAAACATTACTTTTAGAAAGTTTCACATTTCACAAAAACACAGCCTATTCTAAATAATCTCAAACATATTTGAGAATTTAAAACAATATATTTGAACTTTTAAAACTTACCTGGGAACCAGAAACACCAGATGATTGCATATAATATTGCTGATTCTGTAACTTTGCATACATGGAATACATTGGATCTTCATTCATTAACTTGGTATACAATGAAAGTGCCTCCATCACTTTAACATTAAGTTCTGAGAGTTCTGAATGTTTTCTGAAACATACAATAATTTGAAACGTAGTTGTTGCTTAAATGATACAATGCTTTAAATAATGCAATAGCAAAATAGCAAAAAGTAATACCGGTAGACATTATTAAAAATTTGACCTATGACAAAAATATCCTGTATTTTCACCCCAAGACAACCAATGCTGTTTAAGGTTTAGGTACTGTGCTGGGAGAACTCTGGTTTACTGTATCTGAGTTTCTCCAGTTATTGACAAATAGGTTGTTTGTGGGCTCTGGTAATGCTACTTCAGCAAATTAGCAGATTACATTAGTTAATCCTTATTTTTAAAAAGATGAATATAGCAAAGGTCAGCTAAATCCTCACTTTGACAGATGAGTCTAATTCTCCACATCTACTAGAAAATGAGCAAATGAGCACTAGTTCCTTTGCAATATCTTTTATTTTTTAAAGGCAGATATAGCCCACTGTGCAATTTCTAGAGATAGCTATAGAGAAGAAGGTATGTCATATAGACATAGCCCATGTTCTTTTACCTATCAATATCTTCCAGCTTTTCATCAATGAGAGGTCCCATCTGGTGACACATTGCTAAGATGACAAGATTTGAAAACATGTAAGAAAACATAACAAAAGAAAGTAAGACTTTGATAGATATTCATAAAATGTAAGGAATAAAAGATTTGGAGTAATAAAAATGATATTAATTAACCTTAGCCCACAGAACCCAAAAATGATTTTTCTTAAAGTATGACGGTGACAATCTAAAATATAGATCTCAAAAATTTCAAACACCATTTTCATTTTCTACAATTCTAAAATGTTGAATAAAATATTTAATTTGGCTAGAAAAGTATAAGAATTCAAATTTTACCCAAGATTTAAGCTGCATATAAAAGTAAGCCTTGCTCAAGGAAAAGTGAGAAATGCTACATTTTTAATATTATTCTCAAAAACCATTCTGTAACATAACACTAGATATTAACCCTAATTATTCTTTATTTGCAAAGTAACTGGAAAACAAGTTTTACCCTCGAGATGAAGTAGCTCTGGTAGATCCGGTTGATCATCGCTGGGGTCTGTACTTTGCAACATCTGTAGTAACTGGTCCATTTTATCCTACAGGAATTAAACAGTTAATATAAAAAGCAGCCAACTTTTATGCAACATTATGTTCTCACTTCATTAACTAGATAATGGATATAGAACTTTTGTAATTCATAGTAATGGAGATTCCAATTTTGCTTTTATGCTCTTTATTACCACGTGAAGTCAGAGCCTTGAAAGCGCTTCCTATGTATTTTTGAAACTGCTAACAAAGATTCTCTTAAACGAGAAGAAATAGAGCCACATTTAAACTTACAACATGTGGGTTTTTCAATCTCTCATGTCAGGCTAGAGGATTTCACTTTGGGAGCAGCTTTAGTTTAGCCACATGAACAGGTATAACATCTCTCTCAAGAGGACACTGCTCATGACTAACAACTCAGTCATTACTTCTTCTCCCCCATGGTGAATACAGCAGCTGTTTCAGTAAGGCAGTGATCAGCTATATTACAGCTATTCTTCTAAGTGGGGCTCTAAGGATTTAATCTACATTTTCTTTCCACCAGTGTTTCAGTTTGTCATGGGAGGAAGGAAGAAGACTTGTGGTTTCTCTGTTCCATGTGGGAAAGGCTGGAAGGTATCTCAAACCAGACTTAGATCTCTTTCAGAATCTCTTATTGTAAGGACCAAGGGAACTAATGAAACCATCATTACATAAATATATCTCTATATTATATAACAGATCTACTCTACCAAAGAATACTAAAAACATTACAAACCTTTCTCTGTGCATGGTTTTTATGTGGTTATGCTACTATACATAGGTACATAGGGCAAATAATTTAAAGACTATTATTTCTAGGCAAGGTAATTATTTAAAACAAAAACAAAAACAAAAACCCTGTGCTCTGTGTGGAAGGAAAATAGTTTGAGAAATGAATTAATCGTTAGAGAGTGAAAGTGACACAAGTGTATTTAAAAAACTCTTCCCAAGTCAAAAAAATTCTGTAAAAAGATTCACAATTTTCATTTTAAGCAGTCTAAAAAAAACAAAGACACATGTTAGAAAGTTTGCCTACCACACACAAAAAAAGGTAAAATGAGAGCAAGAATCAACTAACACATGTATAATTTTTTTTTGTTTACAGAATACTACACACTATTTAAAATTATTTAGTGTCAAAGAAATGGGGTTTCTAACTAGTGGTTAAAGACCACTAGTTGGCCTCTACCTGCATTGTCTTATGTAATACAATTGTCTACACATAACTTTCCCTATCCCAGTTGGATCCTTGGCTCTTAGCACAGTTTTCTACAGTCTGTTTCTCTGAAAGAGTGTTCTTCAAATTTCTGTTTCTGTCTCTAAAGGAATACTGAAAAACTATATAAACCCCTTCACATATTTTAAAGATGATTTCTCCTTTTTCAAAAGCTTTAATTGTTACAAAGGATATGATTTCCAAGACATTAAATATTGACATTTTAAAATAAAACAGTCACAGTCACACATTCTTTTAAACATATCCAAAGCAACTAAAATACCATAACGATCTGTACCCACCATTATCATTCAAAGAACAGTCTGTCAGGAATTTTAAATTATTTTTCTCCTTGAACTCATCATATTCCCAATTTCCCCTACAAAACTTTATCCTAATGTAATATATTTAAAAATCTTCTACTGATGAGCATATCAAATTTCCTCACAATAAATATATGTATATAAATTGATGATAATGCTCTAAGTGTCAGATAAATTCATCTGTATGAGTTAATGATTACTATTAGTATATAATGAGTGAAAACAACATAACTGTATTCCAAAGTTTAAAAAATAAAATGAGCTGGGATTCAGCATCATCAATTCTGTTGCTGTTTTTCCCTTTTACCGTTGAAAGTACAGAGAAAGCTTGTTCGTATAAATAAGCTATTATAGCAATATCATTCTTTCAGTATTTGAGTTTTATGTCAACAATCACAGTGGACTGTCATTAAAAATTATTTTTAATGAACTACTAGTGACAATTCATTTTGCTCCTAATTTTTGATAGCAAATATACACACACACACACACACACACACACACACACACACACACACATATATATATGAAGCCATTTCAGCTGTGTTTCCTAGTTACTAGAGTCATCATTTTCTTAACCCCAATATTTGGAATTGTCCCTGGGGAT